>CAKNYM010046241.1:647-11473 GCA_932195095.1 Andricus curvator
TTCAGGGTAGGCGTGACACTACCCGATTCGGGTAGTGTTTCTAGGTTTTTCTTGTAGTTTTAAATAACTACAAGTGTGGGCTCACCACACCCACGATGTGCCAACAGCACTCATGTCAGTATTCTTGAATGGTCACCCATCCAAGTACTAACCGCGTCCAACGCTGCTTAACTTCAGTGATCTGACGAGAACTGGGGTTTTCAGCGTGGTATGGCCGTTGGCAATCTTGTTGAAATATACTAAAAATCACAATTAAAACGTACGGATTTCTTAAAAACAATTGCATAATTTTGAAAATGATTTAATTTTTTTAATTTTGTTCTGATCAAAAATTTTATTATGATAGTTTTAAAATATACTTGATATCTAGTAAAAATTTTGATTGAAATTTGAAAAAAAAAAAAAAAATTTTTCTCCATTTTTTTTGTGAAGATTTTCGAAATGTTGAAAAGCATATAATTCTTTTAATTTTCATTGGAAATGAAAATGCCATTAGAATAATTTGCAAGTCTTTTAGCCATGTACCAGAAACTATGACAAAAATTGCTAAAACTCGTTAAAAAATTTTGTTTCAAATTTTGAAACTTCTCCAAATTTTGTAATTTTGAAAATGCCCTAAATTTTGTAATTTTGATTGGAAACACCTGGTTAACGAACTTGACCTTCATTTCGAGACCCTAAAAAAGTGTTTTAAAGGCTGATGTTGATCAATAGGTTCGAAATATGTTGTGTCTAACACCCACGATGGAAATCGACGACTTCCTCAGCTGCATTTCCATCGCGAGTGTTGGACAAAGTATTCTGTGAACCTAGTGGGAGATGGCGATTCGACTTGTGTCATTAAGGCCATGTGACGAGTGGGTCGCGTGACCGGATTCCTACCTTACCGACACTTTTTTTATTTGTCATCTTATTTTCACACGAAGAGCCACATCGAGTTGAAAATTTGGGATACTAAATGAGAGTTTCTTAGTGCTTCTCACTTATTATCCCAAATTTTCAACTCGATGTGGCTATTCGTGTGAAAATAAGTTGACAAATAAAAAAAAGTGCCGGTAAGGTAGGAATCTGGTCACGTGACACACTCATCACATGGCCTTAAGGGTATGTGACACTGTCAAATACCTATATTACCGACCTCACTTTTTCAGTTTATTACATTTTTTTTTGAACCTAAAATCTTGTTTTGTAACTAGAATATCGGATTGAAACTTTGTAATATGCATCAGAAGACCATAAACTACTTTTATGTACTTTATTTGAGTAGAAATTTCGCTAAAAATTATTTTCAAAGAAATTAAAACTGCGAACATTTTTGTACATATTGTCTTTGTACCTTGACATTTTTTGAACCTAAAAACTTTTTTTTTGAGTAAAATATCGGCCTCAAACTTTGAGAAATGCAAGAGCCGACAGTAAATTACGTTTATGTACGTCATTTGAGTATAAAAGATGCAAAAAGAAAAATTCCAACTAAATGTCAACTCAGGTATTCGCGATGGCACGAAAATGCGAAGTCTGGCGGCCACTAATCGAGGATCTATCAGCTGGCTCGTCTACATTTGAAATATGGGGTCCACGCTGTCAAAGATTGATGATGCGGTGTTCTTACAATAATATTTTATAAAAGTTGTGTCCAGCATAAAAGTTGAGTGAAATATGTTGTTTCAATGTTGAATTATGCAAGTATTGAAATCGTTATTGGCCTCGTTTAGTGGCCGCCAGACTTCGCATTTTCGTGCTCATCGCGAATACCGACCGAACTGGCAACCGTTGTTGACATTTAGTTGGAATTTTTCTTTTTGCATCTTTTATACTCAAACGACGTACATAAACGTAATTTACTGTCGGCTCTTGCATTTCTCTAAGTTTGAGGCCGATATTTCACTCAAAAAAAAAAGTTTTTAGGTTCAAAAAATTTCAAGGTACAAAGACAATATGTACAAAAATGGTCGCAGTTTTAATTTCTTTGAAAATAATTTTTAGCGAAATTTCTACTCAAATAAAGTACATAAACGTAGTTTACGGTCTTCTGATACATATTACAAAGTTTCAGTCCGATATTCTATTTATAAAAAAAGATTTTAGGTTCAAAAAAAAATTTAATAAACTGAAAGTGATGTCGGTAATATAGGTATTTGACTGTGTCACATGCCCTTAAGGTAATTGGAAAGTATTTTTATCATGTTCCAGAAAATTTGACAAAAATTTCCAAAACTCTTATTTGGATTGAAATTTCTTAATCTATTAGAAAAATAGCTTTTTCTCTTTTTTGAAAATTTTCATAATATTAAAAAGCGCTCTGGCCAATCACAGACATCGTAGAGAATACATACATAAGAACAACATGACCTGAAACTACAGTTTCAGGTCAGCCCTGAAGAAGTGAACTGCAATGTTCACGAAACGTCGGCAACATTCATAGTTTCGCACACGATTGAAACCCGAAAAATCTTTAAATTTTAAATTTTAATTTATTATAAGCATATTACTTTTTTAATTTTCATCGCAATTAAAAATGCCATTAGAATAATTTTCAAGTTTTTTGGTAATGTACCAGAAACTTTGACAAACATTTCTAAAACTCTTGAATTTTTTTCTTCAAATTTTGAAAATTCTCCAAACTTTGTATGAAATTTTGGTTGGAAACACCTGGTTAACGAACTTGACCTTCATTTCGAGACCCTAAAAAAGTGTCTCAAAGGCTGATGTGATAGGACAAATCCTTCAAATGTGAGCGTGGCTACAACATTCAGGTAACCAGGCATACATCTCTGTTTTTGCATTGCCACCATATTAAATAACTATATTAAAAAAAAATGCTGAATAAAAATGTAGTTAAAATTGTAACAGTACCAAAATTATTAAGAAAGAGTTCGCAATAATTCGTAATATTCTGATTACTAAGAGAACCTGAAAATCGGAAGAATCGTGAACGAAATACATCAAATTCATTAAAAAAGGAATTTATTTAAAAAGAGAACTGCTATTACTTCGTGGAACATAAAAGAACGAAAATTAACTTGTATGATACAAAACGGATTGTTTCATGTCATACTTATACTAAAATCCTCTTTTGTACCATACAAGAACATTTAATGAACACTATTTAATAAACAGCATAAGTTCAAAATTAATAATTTAAATGTATGTCCTTGAGTTTATGGTGTTTATTAGTCAGTGGAATGTGTTTATGCTTAATCAACTTCTTCCATTCGTGACGCATCTTCAGTTTCACCTTCTAGAGGTGGGATATCATCATCTGGTTTTACTTCCTCGACCACTGGTTCCTCGTCATCAATTCCCAGACCAAGCTTGATCATTCTATAAATACGTGCAGCGTGCACTTGAGGCTCGTCTAACGTGAACCCAGAGGACAAAAGAGAAGTTTCAAAGAGCAAGACAACTAAGTCTTTGACAGCCTTGTCGTTCTTATCAACTTCCGCCTTCTGTCGCAGAGTTTCGATGACTGGATGATCAGGATTGACCTCAAGGTGTTTCTTCGCAGCCATGTATCCCATCGTCGACGTGTCTCTCAAAGCCTGAGCTTTCATGATCCTCTCCATGTTTGCGGTCCATCCGTACTGAGAGGTGACAATACAACAGGGAGAATCGACGAGACGGTTGGAGACCACAACTTTCTCAACCTTACTATCGAGAATAGTCTTCATGACCTTACACAAGTCCTCGAATTTGGCCTTGTCTTCTTCACGCTTCTTCTTCTCAGCCTCGTCTTCGGGCAATTCCAAGCCCTCTTTGGTAACAGAAACCAGCTGCTTGCCGTCGAACTCTTTCATCTGTTGGACGACATACTCATCAATGGGCTCAGTCATGTACACCACCTCGAATCCACGCTTCTTGACACGCTCAACGAATGAGCTGTTTGCGACCTGATCCTTGCTCTCACCAGTGATGAAGTAGATGTGCTTCTGGTTGTCTTTCATACGTCCAACGTAATCCTTCAGCGAGCACACTTCATCTCCAGAAGCAGAAGTGTTGAAGCGGAGCATCTCTGCAAGTTTAGTTCGGTTCGCGCTGTCCTCGTGGATTCCAAGCTTGATGTTCTTGCTGAACTGCTCGTAAAATTTCTTATAGTTCTCTTTGTCCTCGGCCAATTCTTCGAACAGTTCCATGCATTTTTTGACTAGATTTTTGCGGATGACCTTGAGGATTTTGTTCTGCTGGAGCATCTCACGGGAAATGTTGAGAGGGAGATCTTCGCTGTCGACGACTCCCTTCATGAAGTTCAGGTACTCGGGAATCAGTTCTTCGCAGTTGTCCATAATGAAGACACGGCGAACGTAGAGCTTGATGTTGTTCTTTCGCTTCTTGTTCTCGAACAAGTCGAAGGGCATACGACGAGGAACGAAAAGCAGAGCTCTGAACTCAAGCTGACCTTCGACAGAGAAGTGCTTCACGGCTAAATGATCCTCCCAATCGTTGGTCAGGGATTTGTAGAATTCACCGTACTCATCTTGAGTGATTTGGTCAGGACTACGGGTCCAGATAGGCTTGGTCTTGTTGAGCTCTTCGTCTTCTTCGTACTTTTCCTTGATTGTCTTCTTCTTCTTCTTTTCCTTATCTTTGCTCTCTTCTTCTTCATCCTCACCAACATCTTCTACCTTTGGTTTTCCGTCGTCCTCCTCCTTTTCTTCCTTCTTTTCTTCAGTCTCAGCTTCTGCTTCGTCGTCGCTAAGTTCCTTTTCGCGTTCCTTCTGGACGACGAGCTTGATTGGGTAACCAATAAACTGCGAATGCTTCTTGACGATTTCCTTAACTTTACTTTCCTCTAGATATTCAGCTTGGTCTTCCTTGATGTGAAGGACGATCTTGGTACCACGACCGAGTGGCTCTCCAGGGTCAGGCCTAACTGTGAATGATCCTCCAGCGCTGGATTCCCAAAGGTACTGCTCATCATCATTGTTTTTGGAGATAACGGTGACTTTGTCAGCAATAAGATAAGCAGAGTAGAACCCCACTCCGAACTGACCAATCATGGAGATGTCAGCTCCAGCCTGCAAAGCTTCCATGAAAGCTTTGGTACCAGATTTGGCGATGGTACCCAGATTGTTGACCAAATCAGGTTTTGTCATACCAATACCGGTGTCAATGATCGTCAAAGTGCGGTCATTTTTGTTGGGAATCAGCTTTATGTATAGTTCCTTGCCAGAATCCAGCTTAGTTGGGTCAGTCAGGGACTCGTACCGAATCTTGTCAAGAGCATCACTGGAATTTGAAATCAATTCTCGAAGGAAAATTTCTTTGTTGGAGTAGAAGGTGTTGATGATCAGAGACATCAGCTGAGCAATCTCCGCCTGGAAGGCGAAGGTCTCCACCTCTGCTGGGGCAGTCTCCATTTGTTCAGGCATCTGCAAACAAAAATTATCCGTGTACTCAAACAATCTTGAATAGTTAAATTAACATCAAATAATAGTAGTAACACTTTCAAAGCCCATCATTTTTCAATTGATAAATATTTTCAAGGTGGATAGAAGAAAGGAAAACACAGATTCTACTTTAAAGGCCTTTTGCACACTTTCTGAATGTGATTCTTATAATAATTAATATAATTTCCAAATTAAAGAGCTTCCAAATTATACTTTATTATATTTTAAAAGTGTATTGAAAGAATAAGATTAAAAATTTAAAGCATTTAACATTGGACAATTTCAAATTGTAGTGAATGTAAAGCAAAAGTTGATCTATTTTGATTTTAAGAAGTCACAGCCTGACTGTTTAGTTTTAGAGTTCTCGTCTCAAACGACGAATGCCATAAGCTGGAGTACAGAAATGCATGTTTTATAACAGGACATGAGTGTGACATTTTCATGACCGAAGTCTAGACCTTGTAAGTGATGTACTCTTATGAGTAAGACGTGCCTTTCTTCTGAATTTGAATAAAGTATTTGACTATGATAATGACAAAAGGGAGTTTTTACTCTTAGAAATTAAGCAATTTCCCATATTTTTCAATATCGAATTTCAGCTCCATTAGTAATTTGAAGCCTTCAAAAATGGATTATTTTAAATGACTTTTGCTAAAATACTGAATTTCTTCTCCAGGAGCACTCACAAATCAGGGGTAGGGAAAGTTAAGTTGAAGGGGAGAAAGGAGAAAGAAGTGGCGGTTGTGGAGTTAGAGAGCTGGGAAGAAAAGTTGGGGGTAATGCGAAATAAAAATAGGATAAAGGATAAGGTAGTTTTCATCGATCACGACTTGACAAGAAAGGAAAGGGATGTACAGAGAATGTTGTACGACAGGGCTAGGAGGGAGAGGAGTGAAGGGAGATCGGCGAAGGTAGTATATCGGAAAATAAAAATAGACGAGAAAATGTGGGTGTGGGACGAGGAGAAAGAGGTGTTGAAGGGAGTGCAGGGGAATTTGTTTCGTAGGAAGTAGGGGGGTGGGGGTAATGCAGGGTAGAGGAGTTGTGAAGGTGCTTTACTGGAACGTAGCAGGGGTAAAGAAGAAGGATGAGGAGTTCTGGAGGTATATCCAGGAATTTGATGTGGTAGGACTGAAGAGACGTGGGTGGAAAGAAAGGAATGGGATAGAATAGAGCCAAAGCTGCCAAAGGGGTATAAGTGGAGACTCCAGGAGGCGGTCAGAGTGAAGAAGAAAGGATTAGAGGAAGAAGCTCACGGAGAGGAAGAGGGGGAGGGAGTGCAAATGAGGAAAGTGAAGATAGGAGGGGTAAGCAGTAAGTTTGTGACAGTGTACAATAAGGATGGGATGGAAAGAATTAAAGAAAGGGTGGAGGACCTGTTAGGTGAAAGAGAGGAGGGTATGGTGGTACTGGGTGGGGACTTTAACGCGAGGATGGGGAGGGAAGGGGGCCTTTACAGGGAAGGGGAGAGCTTTGAAAGGAATTCGAGAGATAGGTTAATAAATATGGAGGGGGAGATTCTAAGGGACTGGATGGAGGATAGAGGCTGGGCGGTGGCAAATGGTATGGCAACTGGGGACGAAGAGGGAGAATACACATACGTAGGTAAGGTGGGGGTATCGGTAATAGATTATGTAGTTATGAATATGCAAGGGTGGGAGGAGATGGAGAGATTCGCAGTAGAAGAGAGGGTAGAGTCAGACCATCAGCCATTAGGGTTGTGGATAAGGGGTGAGAACGGCGGAAGGCAAGGTGGGGAAGAAGTGGCGACAGGGGAGAGGGTTAGCTGGACGAGGGAGGCGATAGAGAAGTATAAGGAGCAGTTAGGGATGGTGCGCTTCGAAGGGGAGACGGTGGAAGAGATATGGGAGGATTTAAAAGAGAAAGTGAAAGGGTGCGTGCAAAAGAAGGTATTTAAAAAGAAAAAAGAAAGGAATGGCAAAGCCGTGGTGGGATAGGGAATGTAAAAAGATGAAAAGGAAGGTGAAGAGGAAATGTAAGAAGTGGAAAGAGGGTACTGCGAAAAGGGAGGAGTACGTAGAAATGAGGAAGGGGTTTAGATTGATGTGTAAGAAGAAAGAACAGGAAAAGGAGAAAGAGCTGGAGGAGGAGTTAGGAAATGTTAAGACAGAGGGGGACGTCTGGAAGATAATAAATAGGTATAGGAAGCGGAGAGTAGGGATAAGCGAGAAGAGAGGGAGTGAGGAGTGGAGGGAATTTTTTAAAGAATCATTCCAGGGATCGGATTCAAGGAAGAGAGATGATGGGAGTATAAGAACGGGGGAGGCAGAGATGGATGAGTTGAATGACGAGGAGATAGAGAAACAGATAAGGAAGTTAAGAAGGTCAAAATCAGCAGGGCTGGATGGGGTAGAGAACGAAGCATGGCTGTTTAGTACACAAGAGGTTAGGGAGAGGCTGAAGGAGGTGGTGAAGAAAGTGTGGCATGAAAGGGGGGACAAAAGGGCAGTAGCATGGGTGAAGGGAGTTTTGGGTAAGATGGAGAAGAAGAGAAGGAAGGAGGACGAGGAATGGAGAAGGAAAGATTGTAAATAGAGGAGGAAGTAAATATAAGTAAATGTAAATATTGTAAATAGTAGATAAGTATTAGGTAATAGCCGCGGAGGCAAAGTTTGGTAATGCGAGACAAAGCAAGAAAGTAGGGACATGCGAGCGAGGCGAATCGAGGAAGGCAATGCGATAAGAGCGAGCGGCGTTAGAGATAAGGTGTGGAAGGATGTTAGTTTTAAGAAAATTCTGTAAAAAATGGATGTGTAAGCAAGTCAATTTTTTAAGGCCAGCAGGCTAAAGAATAAACGTTTATCTATCTAATAAATATCAACCGGGGGGGGGGGGGATATCGTCTAGTACAGTTTCAATTGATTTTTTCATGCCCTTTCCATTGATCATTTCCATTGAGCATTGTTTGAAAAAATGAATATTTGACCCTCGAAAATGAAAGTTCAAGACAAATGGAACTTTATTGTAAGAAAAGCATTTTTTAATTTTTATATTGAAAGAAAGCTTAGGATTTTTTACTTATGAAAATAAGCGATGATTAGTTGTCGAGAATAAATATATATTATTTTGGAAAATTCTTACGATCACTTGAAAGGGCGTGAAAAATCTATCGAAACTCTACTGGACAACATTTTTGTAAAGACATTAGAATAGTTAAAAATCGCCGAAATAGACGATATCCACGATAGTACTTGAGAAGTAACGCCTCATATGTATATTAATATAGTACTAGAACCTCATGCGTAATTTACACGCAATTATTTTATTTGGAAATGAAGTTAAATAAAATACCATGAAATTAACTTTAACTTCAATAACTTCTATTTGTACATGGCTTCGCATGGGTACCTTCTCACTATGCAGAATAAATAATTGTACAACTCTAAACATTTTCATGCAACTTTTGAAAAAACCTCTAAAATCTTGATTAAGCAAAAGAGATTTATTAAAGTACTGGAAGAAATTAACAAAAATAAAAAAGACTGCAATTAATGAAAAGGAAAGTTTTTACGATTATAAAATTTGTATGCTTTTTTAATTCTTATGAAACATATAGTGCAGATCTTTTATTATAAAAATGAATTTGTTCGAAATTTATGAAAAGGTTTCGATTTTAACATTATAGTTCAGATAGAAAAGCTGTACTTATTATTAAATAGGTTATAGCTGCGTGTATGTTTTTATGTAAACTAAAAAATAGTCAAACTCTGAATGTTTATGACAATTATCATGAAAATGGTTGAACTAATTAACAAATCTTGGAAATTTGAAAAGCATAATAGAAAAAAGTCGGAAATATATTTATAGTTAATTATGTAAAAAATTGACCCTATTCGTTGAAAAATATAAAAACTCTGCATTTGTTTATGAAAGTTGTTTAAATAATTAATAATTATTGTAAATTTTCAAAGTATCATAGAAAAGAATTATTTGAAAAACATTCTTTATTGATTCCGTAATCAAATTGATCCTATTCTTTAAAAAATAGCCGAACTCTTGATTTGTTTATCAAAATTGTTTAAATAATAATTCATTCTTGGAAATTTGCAGAGCATTATAGCAAAAAGTCACCGGAAAGATATTCTTACTTAATTCTGTAAAAAATGGAGCCCATTCCTTGAAAAATGGCCAAACTCTTAATTTTTTTATCGAAATTGTTTAAATAATTAAACATTCTTGTGAATTTACAAATTAACATAGAAAAAAGTCATCGGAAAGATATCCTTAGTTAATTTTGCAAAAAATTGAGCCTATTCATTGAAAAATAGCCAAATCCCTAATTTGTTTATAAAATTGTTTAAATAATTATTAAATCTTGGAAATTTACAAAGCAACATAGAAAAGAGTCATCGGAAAGATATTCTTGGTTGACTCCGTAAACAAAATGTGCCTATTCGTTGAAAAACAGCCAAACTCTGAATATGTTTGTCAAAAATGTTAAAATAATTAATAATTATTGTACATTTTCAAAGCATAATAAAGAGTCATCTAAAAGACAATCTTAGCTGACTCCGTAAAAAAACTGTGTCTATTGACGGAATGTAGAAGTGCTTGATAGAGAGCAAAATCACATGCAGTACTATTGCCACTGATGGAGACTCGTTTCGAGCCTGATCGACAAATCGCGGAAAAACCTGAAGTCGAGCGACCTCCATTTCTTTACAAGATATTCCTCATTACACACTGAGAAAAAAATGTGTTTATCCCAAGAAATGCATTGCTTTGATTCCATTTATTTGAGCCACAAAAACTGTTTACTTAATTGTACTGAATATTGTTTAAAAGCAACAAACTCGTGCATTGATTCAAAGAAATCATTTCTTTGGGCGCCATTTCTTTGAAACAAAGAAATATTTCTTGGTCTCGGAAGATGAGATAATTAACTCAAGGAATTGACATCTTTAAAACTAAGAACCTAGTTTCCTTGAATCTCGTTTTCGCTTCCAAAGAGATATTTCTTTTAGTTCAATGATTTCGAGTCTTTGAATTAAGAAACAACCTATTTGAAATAAGTAATTCGTCGATGCGTGAAACAAACATTTTGGTTCCTTTGAATCAAAGAAATATTCAAATAACCGAAAGCAATTCTTTTAATAAATAGAGTGAAGCGATTTATGCCCAATAAACATTTCCTTCAAGTGAAGAAATATATTTTTCAAATAACTTCATACACCATACGTTCGAAAAAATATTTTGGTAAAATTCTTTATTTATACTGAGTAGTATCATGCATGAGGCGGTCTGTTTGAAGGCGAAAATAAGATATGTAATTTTCATAATATAATGTTAATTGTGGGAATTCCAAAAAATGCTAAGAAACGCAGAGTACATTTTTTGTTCCAAACAGAAGATTGTTAAGTAAATTAAGAAAGTAAATCTTTTTAAATTGACCGAAATACCTATTTTCGTTTCGTGTTT
>CAKNYM010046241.1:11573-29683 GCA_932195095.1 Andricus curvator
ACGAGCCCCCCCCCCCCCCCGGACATATTTGATCAAAATATAGATATTATTGGTCTTCAAGAACAAGGAGGTCAAAATGAGCGATAATAAAATTATCTTCATAATTTGTGGGTTACAATTTTTATGTGCACGTGTGGGATTTTTTGCATAAAAATACACTTAAAAGAAAAATCGGCAAGACCAACGTATCGAAATTGAAATTACAGTAGTATACCATTAAGCCATTTCCCTTTCAGGGTAGGCACGATGTGCCCACAGCACGCAGTATTCTCGAATGGTCACGGATCCAAGTACTAACAGCGCCCAACTCTGCTTAACTTCAGTGATCGGACGAGAACTGGTTTTTTCAGCGTGGTATGACCGTTCGTGTAAATTTTTTGGCAGTACATTTTCAAAATTTGGGAATTTGGTATTTCTTAGAATTTTGTCTTTTGTATTTCTATGCTAAAAAGGCCCACACAAGCGCAGAAAAAAAGTTAAATCACAATTTATAAAAATTATTTCAATTAATACCAAAATCAGAATTTTAAAAATTCCCTGTATTCTTACTTTCGATTCCTGGATCTTGTCGATTTTTTGTTCTAGTGTTTATTAATATGCTGAAAAAATGTACATATGATCAGAAGTATTTTAAACCGCAAGTTACAAAGATATTTTCATTAAATACCACAATCAAAATTTTAAAAATTCTTCACGAATCGACTCCAAATTAATTATTTACTTTTTTATGACGCCAGTAAGCTAATTTTTCGCGTTGTAGCGATTTCGAATCCCAGAATTTATTTTCGACCCACGCTGTTATGCATTTCTTATCGGAAAACCTTTTTAGAGATGCATTGATGCCTGTAACATTTTTTTAAATGTATTTTTCAATTAAATTTAATATTTAGCTGGTTAAACTGTGTTGTTTTCAAGCAACATTCACTTTTACTTTTCTTATAAATCTGAAAATCTTAATTAAATTTTTTTTTAAATTGACAAGGTTTCAAACCTATTTTTCGCAGATTTAGGGGAACGTGTGGCCACGTGGATTCTAGCCCGACACTCCCGTAGACAAGCATGGAATTTTGCCATACCCCCTCCCCCCTAAACTGTCCACGTGGTATATGGATGACCCCAAATTAAAATTCACCTAGTTCAAACTTTTTTTCGATACTACAATTAAGAATCACTCAACAGTTTACAATAAACCGAACGTAAATAAACACTGGGCACAGTAAATTATAACATTGGACCGAATTCACTTTAAATCAGGCAGTTTTCACACTTATCGCAAAATTTCTCAGCAACGAAATATGTCCTTATTTAGCGAAAATTAGGCGACACGAATTTAACTAATTAAAAAAAAAATATACGAAATTACGAGTATTTGTATAATTTTCAATTTGATTCAGATATTCCCATTTTGTTCGAATCCTGGTGAGTTTTACCGTCCTCTATCGAAATCCACATTTTTATTTTGGGCAGAATTTGGCCTTCTATAAGGAAGACATCATATACGAGTTTTGTGTGAGCTTAAATGATTGTTGTGACCACGAGCATTTTTTCGAAAAATTGAATTTTCATATTTTTTTACAAACAACGACAGATTCAACAAAATGCTAAGAAAAAAATTGGCACATTTTAAAAAGTTCTACAAAAAATGCCTCTCGCCCTTTTTTGATATGTTGTATACTTCCCTACAACGGAAAAACATAGTTAAGCGACATTTTTTCGAAAAATGAGTTTTTTTATATCAGTGGAATCGTGAGAGTAAGCTGCGTCTGATTATCATGGTTTAAATTATAATTTTTAATTATTTATAATAAAAAATGAATGTTTAAAATTTCGAATATTGACCAAATACAATGGAAAAATATATGGAAAGTACTTTGCGGTGCCTCAAATTTGTAAGAGAAGTCGAATACGTCACGAAATAGTGGTCGAGTACGCTTGTTGTTATAAAATCAAAATTTCGCATGTGCTGTACGTAAAGTCTCAAGTTGTAAATGTGTCGAGTCGAGCAAAGATGTCCAAGCGAAGAAATCCGCAAGTGACATCGGCTAAATTCGGCAAGCAGACGATCGTTCGGAATAGTTCGGAGGCGCTGCACAAATTCATCTCCAATGGTCACGAGGCCGCGACCTGACGAAATTGAAAAAAAAAATCTTGTAACGTTTTTGAGATTTATTGAGAACTCTTGGTGCCTCAGGCTATGTACTGCTATGTTATTTGTTTCTGAACTCTTTAATAATTCAAACGCTCATAACCGTTTATTTGATGTTTAAGGTAAAAATTCCTAGCAGCAAATAATTACTATGCCTGAATTAGGAGGTTTATTTCCACGGTAAAGTGCGATCTGCGTCAGATTTAAAATTTAGTCAAAAGCTTATGTTTGCTTATTTACTTTTTAAGAAAAAAGTTCCTGGCATAAAAATTAAAAAGAGGTATTACGATAAAACACCTTGTTACTTCATCCTTTCGTATTCTTCTGCGTTTACTTTCAAGGATTTTACAATTTCAGAAAATTTCAGATTTCATAGAATTCACGGAATTTTATAATATTTTAATGCTTATCAGGGAATTTGTTCACAAGAATTCCGGAATTTCACAGTATTTCGAAGATTTTCAAATATATGAGTGTATTTCCAAAATCTAAAAGAATTTTCAAGATTTTGGGGTGTTTAAAATTATTCTAACAATCTTTCAATGTATTTCAATAAGGTGAAAGGATTTCAAATAATTTTCAAATATCCGTAACAGTCGGCTTTTATAACATACGAAAGTCTAATCTAACGCTTGTCAAGTATTACCGTTTAGTATCAGTTTCTTTGGTGCCCTCGAAGAATACAGTCGCATTTTAGTTAATGTGTAAAGAAACAAATACAAATTCTTATGGACGATTCTTTTTTAAATTATATTTCTGCATACAGACGATTTCATTCATACTCATAAAAAGTTTTAACTGCGAAACTAAAAGTTACACTTGAAAACTGGGGAAATTCAAGAGCTTCGTCAAATACGAGTCAATTTTATCAATTAATATTGAATTTTGTGGTGAAATAATGAAATTACAGATTTTAAAATTTAGGTGGTGTTGCAATTTTGATATAATTGAAGTTTGAACTATTTTTCTTGTTCTGTGGGGGGGGGGGGGCAATTTTTTATATCATAAATTAAATTACGACAAAACACCTTGTTACTTAATCCTTTCGCCTTCTTCTGCGTTTATGTTCAAGGATTTTACAATTTCAGATTTCATAGAATTTCACGGAATTTTATAATATTTTAATGCTTATCAGGGCAAGTATTGTTCAATTAATAGTAAAATAATATTATAATTATTATTGTATTCAAAAATTGTAAATTTAACGCACACATTACTTCGAATATAAAATCGCACAAGTCTTTGGAAAAATCCACGTCTATGACGATATTATAATATTCATTGTACTTATAACTATAATATTTTTCCTTCGTTTTACCAGCGAGTATTAAGCTTGCTTTTAATTAACAGCAACATATTTTTTACAACCTGAAATGCGTATATGCAGTCAAATTATTTGTGCAACATGGGGGGGGGGGGAGTCGTCTGTGGTACATGGTTTTACATTGATTTACCAGTGATGGGAGAACGTGGATATCTTTGTCATACGCAGTAGTGATTTCTGTATATTTTTAGGTTGACACATGGGGTCATTACAGCGCACGTCAGAGATATCCGGGTTCTCCCATAACTGAATGATACAACAGAAAGTATATTATACATAACCTATGAGTTCGAGAAAGAGAGAGAGAGTATATATACGAGCGAGACGGTGAGCTAAGTCAGGGGTTTCCCCTATACTCCTTAGCACGCTCACTTGTTTTGAAGTGATCCCCCTAAGAGGCCACGCATTTTCTTTCGTTTTTTTGCGGATAAATAGTTTTGTTTAGAAAATGTTTCTCATAAAAAACCACGTGGGTTTCTAGGAGGGGGGGGGGGGTCTGTGAAAAAGCTACGATAGACCTCATGGGGTAGGCCAGGCAACGAAGAACCAAAAAAGACGGATAAAGGAAATAATTAGTAACAAGCTGAAATTTGATCTACACCCTTCCTAATAGGCTATTAATGAACCTGTAAACGTATGATGTCGATTGAACAATGGCTAAACAATTTATATTGAAAAATGGCGGCGATTATCAGTTTTTTGAGTTTATCTCGGAAACGGCTAATTTTAGCGAAATTGAGGTTTATTGAAAAATGTGCAAAATTCTTTCCTCTACAAAAAAGGTTTTTCATTTTTTTACATAAAAATAATAGTTTGCTCAGAAAATAGAAAAAACGACTTATTTTTTGTTGTTTACACTCGTACACGTGTCAGCTACAGTTATCCAAACAAGATGTCCAAAATACAGATTTGATCATGATTAGGGTCTATCTCTCACACAGTGTATGCAAAATTGCAATACGTCTATTAATTTATTAAATATTGCTAAAAAATTTCCCTATGTTTCACATTATTATATTAGCCATAGTAACCGTTTTAGATTTTCGTTCATTCTGTGGTGAAAAGTTTCTTTCATATTTGGACAATGCACCTGCAAATTTTCAAAAAAATCATAAGATATTTTATTATTGTAAAAAGGTATTTTATATAACACTGTGAAAAATACTTTGAAATAGGAAAATTGGGAAGTCCCCTGCAGGTACTAAGCATGTTTTTATGATGAGAGGCAAAAAAAGTAACCTCTTGTAATGTGATCGCCTCTCCGCAGGCCAGGGAAGGGATAGAATCCCTTCACCACTGTGTTATGAAGTATAGCAGTACACTGTCAACTGTACTTTTATCCGTCTACGGTTTCGTTTTATTTTGAAATTATTTATTGGTAAACGAAGTTTACATTATATTATATTTTGATAACTATTCTTTCTGGGGGCTCTGTTTTTTGGTAAAAAAATACAACTTGGAACATACTAATGAAGCATAAAAAGTGCGGTTTACATACATAATGTTCGTAAATAAATGAACAATAATAAATTATTTAAACAATCTATTATTGTTTTTAGCAACTTTCTCTTAGTATAGAGTTAGAAGGTCGCGGTTTTTTAAAAAAATGTCCACTTTTTGTCCAATTTTCAATTAGAGTGATGTAATGTTAACAAAAATAATTTTTTAAACAATTTTTAATTATTTTTAATAATATTCTCTCAGAATATAAAAATAACAAAATGTCCCTCTCGCAAATCAGAAAAAATTGAAAATCGAAATTTCCTCCCCTCCTAATCAATAAAAATATATTTGTTAAATTATCCTCTTCCGATTCAGAAAAAACTATAAAAATCTTTCCTGAAACACAATAAAAATCTGAAAAAGGCCTCTTCCAATTAAAAAAAATTGTATCCCTTCCAACTCAATAAAAACCTTAAAAATATAAAATGTATTCCCAATTTAACAAAAATTAAAAACTAAAATTTCCTCATTTCAAGCTTGATGAAAATGTTAAAAATACAACACTTCCCATTCTTCCACTGAATAAAAATTTAAAACCAAAAAAGTTACTATTGAGAAAAAAATTAAATACCCAAATTTCGTTATTTATTTTAATTTTGGTCCTTTCAAATTTATAATTTTCAGTTGTTATTTAACGTTACAATAAAAATTGTAACGTTAAAAGTTTAAATTTTTACCATTCAAGGCTACCTGTTTCAAACAATTCAGTTTCAAATTGTTTAGTTTTTAATATTTGATTTATAATTGCTCATTTTGAAATTTTTGTAATTAAAAAATGTCTAACTGAATGGATTATAAATTGGATATTTTAGACTGAAATAATATTTGAATAGGATTTTAAATTGAATAAAAGCGTCTAATTATGAATATATTAATTTTAAGTTATTTTCACATTGAAAGTAAGTTATAAAGTTTCAATCAGACATTTTAATTTGCTTAATTATTGAAGCTTTCGTATTGAAAAAGTTAAATTTTCAACGTTAAGATTTGTGAATTGTTTAATTTTTAACCGATTTAGAATCGTATTGTAAAATAATTATTGTCCAATTTTTAACACTCTAACTACAGTTCAATTTTAAAAATCATTAATCAATTTATATTTACAGTTGATCAACTTAAAACGTTTGTATAAACAATTTTAAATTTCAAACGCTTCTAATTTTTTATTCTTAAAGTCTTCGAAGCTGAATTTTTAAATTATTTCAATAACAAATTTACGTTTAAAAATGAAGACAAAAAATTGAACAATTGTGAAGTAAAAGATTTTAGAATTAAGCGTTGTAAACTGAATGGTGTGTTAATTGAAACAGTTAACAACTACACTCAACATTTAAAAAAAATGTTGAAATCGAACTCATTTTTAATTGAATTATATCATGTGATATGATACTTGTGATATCCCAACTGATTTCATAGATTGTTCTTCTAAGAATTTTTAAAATTCCCTGTGAACAAATAAATTCACTGTCATTTCTCGGTTTTCCCGGTCTCAAAAAATTCCTGGTCATTTCCCGGTTTTCGGTCCAGCGGCCACCCCGTAAGGCGTAAGAGATAAGTTCACAAAGCTTCAGATGTAGATTATTGGGGATATAAAATACAGTAAATGGTAGTGTTATTTGAAGAAAAATGTTGTTTAGGATTATCTCCCTCGGAACTTAGACACGGGAAAAGTATTTTATTGAAAATATTAATATGTTCAATATGCTCGGAATTTTAAGTTGCTATGAAAATAATAAAAAAAATGTTATACAAAAAATGAGGAAGCTCATTTTTCTTTCAGGCTCAAAAGGGTGTCCAATATGTCAAAGGCATTTTTCCTTAAAAGTTGGATTTTTTTAGTAGTAATTATAATTTTCCTAAAAGCTTGTATCATTAAGAAATTTAATTAATTAATTAATTGTTGTATACTTATTATAGTGGTATAGAAAACATCCTTATTTGTTCTTATAAAATGGCTCGATCCCCTAAAAATTGTTCCTTTTCGTGTCAAAATGTCCCCTGAATATTGACAGAATTGAAAATATATATATATATATATATATATATATATATATAGGTATCTGTTAATCCCATTATTTGCAAAAAATTGCTTATGTTATTTAAGTTTCCGCTATTAATGGATTGTTCTACTTTAGAATACAAAAGGATAAAAGGCATATGTACCGAAATAAAATAATCCATTAAGTTACGTCCTTATAACTCTACTTTTAATTTCGTGTTTCAAATTTTGAAATAATTTTGAAGCAATCTTTCAATTCAGTTCTTAAGTTTCTGAAACCAAATTTTTCATGCAAATGTTCGTCGCGTTAATAGTTTATTTTTCCTTTAATGATGATCTTTCCGATTGAATAAATTACTGTATATATATGCATATAAATGATAAATATAAATATTTGATAAAGTCCGGGGCACCTGAAATTTTTGACCCAGCACTATTAGTTTCTCACAAGTAGCGATACGTTTCACTGGTTAGTATATAAGGGCAGAAAGAATCATAAGTCTCAGCGTGATGCGTGCGATTTATAGATATAAGATAGGTTTATGTATGAGTATAGGTATTAATATAGGATTCGTAAACAAACCACACTGTAGCCAGCGAGCGACGTACAAGCATACAAAAATTGTAGCCTATGTAATAGTGTGCGTTCAGACACTTCCGCCCGTCTTTCTTTTTGCCATGCGCCAGCGTGAAACACAAGATCACGTGACCCCCCCCCATTTTTCGTATAGTGGTTTAGAAAGATTGTAAAGCGTTTGTTTCGCTTCTTTCAAAGCACTATACCAATTTTCATTATTCGAATCCATTACAAAATTTAATAGAGAGACTTAGAAATACTGTAATTTTGTGTGTGTAAGAGTCTAATATTCTTACGATTTATTCCAATCAGAAATATTAGTCTGCATTTTCATAGTCACTATTCGACTTTTTCTAACCGTACCTCGATTATCCTTAAATTCGTATATTTTATTTCAATTATGAATATACGATAAAAGAAATATTAATACCAAAAGTCTCTCCGTGTAACAGACGTTTGACTGATAACGCTGCACTGAATTTGGCTTATTACAATCACTTTGAACTCCTGCACTATCACCATATGAATTACTGCTAAACTTTTTCCGTTATTGAGTGTTTCAGGGTGAAAATCGATAGAATGACTTATAGCTTGAAATCCTGTTTTAATTAAAATATTCATCATCAATCGACTTGTTGACATTCGGCCGGTAATTTTTAAGGTTATGTTCATAACCAACAACGAGACTAGAGCGGGTTTAACTGGAATGAAAAGACAATTTTTTCACGAAATCTTTTTGCGAGAAAGTTCCCTCTATTATTTTGCTTCGTTTTTAAAAACGTTATATACGTTTTAAAGCAATCATTTAGGCATTTATTATATTTAAAAACAATGCATACGTGCTATCTTATGTAAATTTCAAATTTCTATCCCTAAAAAATTTTCGGCTTTGGCCGCCGCGGGCGATGTCCGTCATATCCGGTAAATATCAAGGTCATGCCCATACTCAATACAAAATTAGTTTGGGTCAAAATTATTTGTCTAATAATAGTTATTTGACATTTTTGTTTTTAGGATTTATTAAAAATATATATATTACTGTCCTCTGACCGAAAGTAATTTTTTCGAAGAAACGTATTGCTTTTTCTTCCAAAATGCATTGCAATTAATTTTTCCTGTTCTTATATAAAACGTCCTTTAATTTAAGGTTATGTGAAGGAATCGAGAGTCAAGTACACAATTGGATTCCAGTGTTTAAAATTGGTCAGATTTAAGGCCATGTTATACATGAGTCACGTGACCTAAATTATCGATAATTTTTTTGCAACAACTCACGTCCACACCGAATGAGATATCTAGTGGAAATTTTGGGGAAAGCCTCAGGAAACAATAATGTACGTTTATTGTACGTTTGTATACAACATTTGGAACGAAATTTAGAAAAAATTTGTTTTGAAGAAATTAAAACCGGAGCAATATCGGCATTTTTTGTGCAACAACTCGTGTCCACACAAAATGAGATATCGAGTTGAAACTTTGGGGAAAGCATCAGGAAACTGTAATCTGCGTTTGTATGCGACATTTGGCTCGAAATGTTGAAGAAAAAAATGTAATGAATAAGGAAATTCACAAAAATACCGACCGTGCTGCAGAACTCTGTAACCAATTTTTTTTGAGGTTCTGGCTCACATGTCTCGAGGAAAATGATGCAAACATCGGTTGCAAAAATTACACTCGATAATATTTGCTGGTTTGGTGCAAATAAACAAATTGATATTTGATATATTCATGGTGTCAGCACTGTTGATAATGCAGATCGCTTGATTGCCGGTCGATATTTGTTATTCCAATAATAACTTTTTTTTTCTTCCCCAACTCTATGCTTTGCCACACACTGTCCTTTTATATTTATTAATATTTTCCCAAATTTTTTCCGCTCTATTTTAACTTTTATTTTTAAATATGGGACAAAAAATATCGATCTCAGGACTGGCTGGGTAACGTGACTAATGTATAACATGGCCTTAAGACGTGACTATTTTTCTCGTCTAATAAAACCTTTCGAAAATTATTGAAGATATGTGTAACTTTAATCAGGCCTCACAGTCCCTATGAAATAAAATATAGGGATCAAAGGCTTAAAGGGTAACAAATTCAGGATAAATTCATAAGACTTTAAAAAAATTCAAGTTAAATTCAAAAGAATTCTAATGCATTGGAAATATTTTTTAAATCGCAAAAATGCTATTGATTTCCGTAAAATTGGAATGAATTTAGAGGAATTTAAGGTAAACGAGAAGAATTCGATTAAATTCACAAAAATTCAAGGAGAATTTTTTAAAAAATCAAATGAATAGGAACCAATTCAAAAATATGAAAAACCTTCATTGAATTCAGTAACTTTGAAAGGAGCTCAGAAAAATTCCAGCGAATTCAAAAGAATTTGATGAAATGCCTAAGAATTCAAGGTGAGGTTTTAAAAATTCCAAACACTCCATTGAATTAAGTAGAACTGCGTAAATTTAGAAGAACTCAAGTGAATTGAAAAAATCCAAGAGAATTCCAAAGAATTTAAAAGAATGCAGGGTAAATTAATAAGAATTTAGGACGAATTGCCAAAATTAATTTTAAATCTCTTTAAATCTTAGAAACTCTACTAATTTCCAACCAAAGAAGTGACTAATGACTACAAAACAATTCAAGTTGAATTCAAATGAATTTGAAACAAATTTTAAATCGAAAAAATTTCATTGACTTCAATAAAATTTGAGTTAATTTTGAGGAATTTGAGGGAAACTAGAAGAATTCGATGAAATTCAATAAAAAATCAAACTGAATTTAAAAAACAATCGAGTTCAAAACAATTAAAAAATACGAAAAAAAGTAATTGAATTGAGTAAGCTTGAAATGAGTTTAGAAAAATTAAAGAGAATTTGATGAAATGCCTAAGAATGAGCTTGAAACTAAACTTGAAACTAAAGTATTCAGTTTTAATTTTTGAAATATATATCCTGAGTGAAAATTTAATTCCGCATCTGTTTCTCCTCATACAAAAAGTTGTAGCTTTTTTATTTTTCTAATTATTTACGAAAAACTGTTTTTTTCTTTGATCAAAATATTTTGATTTTTTTCACTTCAACTGGCCACAAAATGGGAGGTTTTTGATATTTTGTAATAAAACTTATCAGAAATATGCATTGTCATGTTCTGCGGCCGATGACGTCAGCAAAAGTTCAAAATGTTTATTTAAAAAATTGTTAATAATTTTTGTCCAAGACTATTCATAATTCGTGCACAAAGAACTTCTAGCGTTTCGGGAGTCGAGCGAATTTTGAGCAAGCGAAAACTGTCAGCGAGAAAGTTGTTCAGAAAGGTTCAAGGAAGTTTTCTAGAAAGTTGTAGCTGAATTGGAATAGTAGTTAACAAACTGTTGATGTTTTAATTTGCAGGCGCGATGGAATTTACTCCGCGTATACTATAGCCTGGCCGGTAAACCGCTACCCAGTTTTGTAAAAAAAAGTAACAGAATTTCCTTTTTAATTTTCGTGTTCTTTTCAAATTTTTATTAACATTTTATGAAATCTTTGAAATATTTGTGAAATCCTTCGTATTCGTTTGAAATCACTGGAATATATGAAATCGTTTGATATCTTTGCAATGTTTTGAAATCTTCGAAATGTGGTGTACTGTACCCTTTTCGACATCTTTGGAATTTTTGTATTCTTTTACAATCATTACGAAATACCCTGAGTTGTGCAAACATGCAAAGTGTGTGTCTAATGCGAATCAATATGGTATTTTCGGAGGAAATTGGGCGACAGATATTATGGATATCTTGCATTTTTGTATAATCTGCCCGTTTATACAGAGAGCTTGTATATTTTCTACTATATATATATATATATATATATATATATATTGTCTACTACTTTCGGAGTAAGTTTGCCACCCACCCAACCTTTTGGAAATTTACCCACTCCTTTGGGTAGGGTCCCCTAGTTTTTGTATGCGGTGTGTTCGCCCCTGAATGAATGAATGTGGGTCACAGTGGGCGCTTCATAACCTGAAGACTTGGTTCGTAGTTTTTCCTTTTCCCGCTAGGGTCGCGCAAAAGAAATTCCGAGCACGATAACTGCTTTACCTGCTTCCTGCTTCGCTTAATAGTAGAACACTGTACCACAAAAAGTAATTTTTCTTCTTTTCATTGTTACATGAAAAATAGATTTTTTTTCGAAAAAATCGAGCTGTACCGAGAGTCTGTATACCCTTTAGATCATTTATACAAAAAATCAGACAAAATGGCTTCGCCGTTTAGCCTGAATCCATTTTCTACGATTTACACTCGATTTCCAGGGCCCTTAACCCTTTGCGGGGCAGTGGGACATATACGTCCCACCTGTTTATCATCAATAATTTGGATATTTTCCTACTTCTTCCTTGTATTCTTTCGTAATTTATTGGATGTTTGAGTAGTTGAGGTTCAAATATTGATATTTTCATAGATGAGAAATCAATATCTTCATTATGTTCATAATTATAAACAAATTACTTTCAAAAAAAGCCACTTTTTACGGATAAATTTGGTTGTAGGAAAACAAGCCCCATAACATGCTCAAGTCATGGTGGGATTCTATGTTTTTTGAGTCGTAGTTTCCGAATCTGGAGTCAGATTTTTGAAATTCAAAATGGCTGAACCAATATGGCGGCTATTTTGAGTCAAATTTGTGGTTTTTTTGTTCAATCGGCGAGAAACCGGATTAATGGGGGTTTTTGAGGTCGCTGATTACGATTCTGATATCAAAGACACAAAATTCAAGATGGCGAATACAATATAGCGGCAATTTTGGTAAGAAAATTGATATGAAAATATGATTGAACAAAAAACCACGAATTTGGCTCTAAATAGCCGCCATATTGGTTCCGCCATTTTGAATTTCCGAAATCTGACTCCGGAATCGTAATTAGCGACCCCAAAAACCTTAAAATCAGTTATGACTTCCAAAATTCGTCCATCAGAAAAATATGCCCCTCAAAGGGTTAAGAAATGCAAAGTTTTTCCAAAATTTATAATTTTTTTTCAGATTTGAAATATTTTTTTTTAGTTTTACGATTATTATTCTAAATTATAATCCGAATTGTAAAAGTATAATACTTGACAAGAAAGGAATGGAAAATTTAAGTATTTTTAAAGACTTTTTGAGCATTATTGTTTTTCATTAACATTCTGAGAGTCGGATGGTTTACTTTTATAGCGTGCCATTCTGATTAATTTGAGGTTTATTTCAGGCTGCAGGTTTAATTATGAAACGTATTCTTGATACTGAGATATAGAATTCATCTTGGAGTCCATCAATGCAACAAAAAATGATACAAACAACACGAACACGAAACTACGTTTGACAACAAGTAGACCGAAAGCCGGTGTAAACATAACCTCCGAAGAAAGTCAGGGCCGTGGAGCGAACAAAATTATTAATTATAAAATTTTTATTTCCCTTATATTTATCAACCCTCTAATCGTTTCATTTTTTCTTTCTGCAGTACTCGTGGGTAAAAAATTTTAATTCTCGCTTTACGTTCATTTTTAATAAAATTATTTTTGAAAAAGGCTTCGATTAGCTCCGATTCGTCCCTGACAGCGAAAAGCAGGTTATGGTATCCGACGTTACCGTATCCGAAAACCATACAAAATTACTTTTTACGCTTTGAAGAGAAAAATAATCAATAAATCCATCTGACAAAAACTCTTTTATTATGTGCTACACGGAGTTTTCATTGACTTTTATTATGAAATATAAAAGTTCCTATCAGGTACGGTATCCGATACTAATAAAAATACGCCACATTTTCGGTTATATTTTTTTATTTTGCAAAAAAAGTTCTTAAATTTTTGTTATGAAGTTTTGACGAATGAGTAGTGTGGCTTTTGTTCTAGATATTTTGAGAAGATAACACCTAAAAACTGATCAAAAGTTGATGAAAGGTATGGGAGATTCGTTTACCGTAACCATCGAAAACATTTAGGGAGACACGTGTATAATTAAATTTTCCCTACTAATATATCAGATAAATTTAAATATTTCTTATGAATTTTATAGTTTTTGAGTCAAACTTTCAAACGCCGCGTACGTGGAGACATCCCAAAAGGGCATTTTTCGAGTATTTGGGAGCATTTTGCTAAGACATACGATAATGTAACATGATTTTTTCTTACGGAGGTATTGTATTGTGTCCGAGACACAAAAGTGCCCTGTATGTGGAGAATCACCCATATATTACGTAATATTTCTACAATCTGCTCTGCTAATCGAAAGAAACTAAACTGATATATTTTATTTTTGGTGAAGAAACAACCCACAAGCCTATATAAGTATATTTACAAATAGAGGTCAGGCGGAGGACACGCCGAATACAAAAAAAAAATTTAGAGAGATTCCTTATTTTTAAGACTTTTATGAAGTTCATGTTCCTAGAAGTAGCACAATTAAAATATTTTTATCAGAGAAGAGCTATTTATTATAAACCCTGATTTTCCATATTCTTCGTATTCTAATTACAAAATCTCGGCGGGCTGAGGCACAGTTGCACCTAACGCTGGGGTAGCGGTTTACCGGCCAGGCTATAGTATACGCGGAGTAAATTCCATCGCGCCTGCAAATTAAAACATCAACAGTTTGTTAACTACTATTCCAAATGAGCTACAACTTTCCAGAAAACTTCCTTGAACCTTTCTGAACAACTTTCTCGCTGACAGTTTTCGCTTGCTCAAAATTCGCTCGACTCCCGAAACGCTAGAAGTTCTTTGTGCACGAATTATGAATAGTCTTGGACAAAAATTATTAACAATTTTTTAAATAAACATTTTGAACTTTTGCTGACGTCATCGGCCGCAGAACATGACAATGCATATTTCTGATAAGTTTTATTACAAAATATCAAAAACCTCCCATTTTGTGGCCAGTTGAAGTGAAAAAAATCAAAATATTTTGATCAAAGAAAAAAACAGTTTTTCGTAAATAATTCAAAAAATAAAAAAGCTACAACTTTTTGTATGCGGAGAAAAAGATGCGGAATTAAATTTTCACTCAGGATATATATTTCAAAAATTAAAACTGAATACTTTAGTTTCAAGTGCTCAGGGGCCTCCCCACTCCAGCAAAATAATTCTTTATCTCCTTCTTGCATCCGGCGCCTCAATTGTGTAAATTTAGAAGGATTCAAAATGATTTCAAAGAATTCAGGGCGAATTCCAAAAAACATTTGAAAATCTCTTGAAATAATTGCAATCCTCGGAAATCTTATAGAATCCTTTGGAATATTTCAAAATATTCTATGACCTTACAGGTCCTGTAAAATCCTTCCATATCACCCGAAATTCTAGGAAACTCTTTAAAACCGCATGCAATTTTTTTTAAATCCTATAAAATTATTAAAAACCTTGGAAACCCCTTGAAATTGTTTAAATCTCTTGAAAATGCCTTAAAATCTTTTTAAATACTCTAAAATATTTTTAAATCGTTTAAATCCCTTCAAGCTATTGAAATAAATAAAAAAAGTTCTGGGAATCTTTTTAAATTTCCTAAAATATTTCATATCCTTTGATATTATCTTTTGAAATCCCTTGAAACCCTTTTAAGGGATTGCAAATGCCTGGGAATCTTTACAATACTCTCAAATATTTCAAATCCATTGAAATCCCATTAAATTACTGAAATTCATTTAAAAAAATTTTGTTATCTTTAAATAACCTAAAATATTTAAAACCATTTAAAATCTTTTGAAATTGTTTACAGATCTTGAAAATGACAATGAATTTAAAAAATATTTTTCAATATTGCAAATCCTTTGATAATTTTATCAATTAATCCTCAGGATACATTAAACAAAAATATTTCAAAAATAAAAATCCATTGAATTAAGTAAAATAGAGTAAATTTAGAAGAATTCAAGTAAATTTCAAAAATTCAAATGAATTCCAAAGAATTAAAAGAATTCAGGATAAATTAATATGAATTCGGGGTGAATTCCAAAAAATAATTTCAAATCTCTAAACCTTAGAAGCCCGACGAAATACCTCAATTCTCTTGAATAAATTCTTTAAAATCCACTCAAATATTATATTAAATCCCGTGAAATTCGATGAAATCTGGCGATATTTCCTGAAATTAAAAAAAGTCTTTATCCTAAAATATTTTAAACGCCTTGAAATGCCTTTAAATTAATTAAATTATTTTAAAAAATTCCTTAGAATCTTTTTAAATACTCAAAAGATTTCAAATTAAAAGCTCCTGAAAATGCCTTAGAAGTTTTAAAAATACCCTAAAATATTAATCCTTGACATTATTAAAAGTTACATTATGGGCTGCACATAGGGTACCATAGGGACTAAATCTTGAAAATAGGGTACTTTAGGGACCTGAACTAAATATAGGGTACAATAGGGGATATAGGGACCGGTCTGTGAGGCCTGCTTTAATACATCCTTAGGGAAACAAACACATATACTACATTTCATTATAACTAAAAAAAAGAAACGATCACAAACTGTTAATATCAATTGAAGATATTTTTTTAGGTTAGAATTGTACAGAAAAAGTTTGAAGCCCCTGTAAAAATAACAAGTCTAAGAATGTATAAATGATATACAATTACTTTAAAATTATAATAAACATGTTGAAGTTTTCGAAAGATATTGAAAGCGTTAAATTTTACTGAGGTTGTCGACCGAAAATCAATTATACGAAATATCGGTATGTAGTCTGAACACCGGTGCGACCTTTTTGTTGACTCGCACTGGCATTTAATGAATCACGAACATTTTTCCCGTGCTGCCAAGCGCCGCTTGAAAATAACATTAAACGTAATGCATCACTCATTGAAATTATATAAATTATTTCATGAAACTAATCGCAATAATAAACCAATATGATGCACCTTAAATGAAGTAAAAAAATGCCACGCTTTTTTTTATTCTCACTGATCGCTTGCAAATAAAGCGAAGGTCAAACATAATGAATGTTACTTTCGCTTTTGAGAAATAATTATTATACAGCTCAACCGAGTTTATTAAACAATTAAATTCTGTTCAGTAATCCTCTTTTTCAGCTAACAAAGAAAATTTGAAGAACTGGCAAGTCACGGCGTTCTCAATTACATGCACAGCCACGTGTTTCAAAAAGTGTAAAATCACTAATAACTTTATTAACACTATAATTTTACAATCTGTACTTCGTAAATTCAAGCGTATATTCAATTTGTTTGCAATTATTTAAATTAAAAGTAAAAATAAGGCCAAACCATTATCAACGTAAGGAAACGAGAAAACGAGGCGCTTGACAAATCCAATTGAACTCTTTTTCGCAGGTGTAAAAAAGAGCGAAACCTCTTAAATGAATAATTATTAATGCTCTTTTTTGGGCTAACCTTTTTGGTGTTGTCACAGCTCACAGCTAGTCAGCAACGATAATGTAAAGCGAGTTATAATTTGATGAGTGGCAAACGATGCAGCCGTCGAAACCAGTCGAAGCGATTCACTGCGATGCACTGAGAATGGTCAATGGAGTGTGCATGCAAAATGTGCCCACTTGTCTATCGCGCATGCGTCGAGCAATAAGCGCTATTAGCACGATTCATTTGCTCCAAGGGAAAGACGGCTCTTCTGTTAGAGCTACCTGACTTTGCCAATAACGTGGTTTATAGGTTAGTAGCGGTAGAATCTTCGAGATCCTTCTAGAACCTTCTAGAACATTTCAACCCACAAATGGAATCACTTCCGGAAAAACAACTAATTTTTCATATATCAATTTACTCAAAACGTACTTCTCATGGAATTCATGTTTAGAGATTATTAACAAAGAAACATGCAGAAATTAATCATTTGTGTATTGATTGATTTTAGTTCATTCTAGAAGTGATAAAGTGTATATTGTTTCGTTATACACTAACGTTGTACATCCGGCGAGGCAAAACATTCAAGAATTCTTTAAAATAAAAACGGTAATTGTAAGCCATACCCTGTAAATTTAGAAGATTTTTTCCATTAAAGCTATTGTACCTAAATATTTAAAAATTAGGTACAATTTCAAAAGAAGAATAATAATAATTAAATGGTAGTTGTCGACTGTTGTCACCTCCAACGCTCGCGGCCGCTGTGTAAGGATAACAGCGGTAAAATACGAACTCCAAACTACACCATGGTCCAAATTTTGTACCTATATAACATCATCGCAGAAGATTTCAGGCATCGTATTAAATTAACTTAGAACATCCTCTTCTCATCCGCGGTTATGATGAAAAACCGGGTTCACCCAAGAACAAGTTTAAAAAAAATAATTGAATAAGAATAATAATTAAATAAAAAATAATGATATAAAACCGACTGATATCATTGTCATTTGCGCTATATATTTATATTCAACCAATTAATATAAAATAAATAAATATAATGAAATTTATTTAAATGATTACAATTTTAAACTATTTCAATTCAAATAATAAGGCCATGTGAGCGTGACCTCAAATTTTTTTTTCACATTTTTTTCAAAACCAACTTACGTTCACACGAAACGCGATATCGAGTTGAAAATTTGATTAACTACATACATATAAATATATATATATA
>CAKNYM010046241.1:30083-49825 GCA_932195095.1 Andricus curvator
AAATTATTTGAGTAATTGTTAATAACAATTGTAATAAATACATGTTTTTTTTATCGATATACTAAATAAATTCACTTATGTGGTACGTTTTCAAAACACAACTTTTTATTTTATATACATACATATTTACAGAATATATACTGATTAGAGATACGGAATTAGATTACATCACTTATTATGATTATTCGAGACTTCACATTCAGCGTCAAGAGAAATTTACTTTTCGAGCCTTTATTTTCGCAAATTCGTTAATAAGGTCAGAAAAATCTAGTAGTTGTAACAGATTGTTTTCAATTGACAAGGTCACGAGAGAGCTCAGCATGTCATCTGACACAGTCGATCTTAAATACGTTTTAATTAATTTCAGCTTGGAAAAGCTTCGTTCTGCGGTTGCAACGGAAACAGGGGTTGTTAACCAAATTCTTAACGCTACCCATACGTTTGGAAAAATTGCACTTAAATTATTCTGAACGATAGAGTTTAACACATCTATAGGTGTTATAACTGTATCCGGCAGCATATACTTTAGTGCAATAGCTAAGTACACAGTTCTTTGCCATCAACATTTGTTTCATTGTCATGAGTTAGTTTTTCTTCTAATTGAGAGCAAAGCAGTCTTAAACTATTCTCTTCAGGGATCTCTTTCAAATTGTACATAAATGACCAAATCTTATTATGATTTTCTAATTGCTCAAATCGTTCTTTGATTGATTCACGCGCAATCTAGTGGAATATTTATCAACATTGGTTAATTAATTTTTAATTATGTAAACAAATTCCATTTCTTTAAAAAATGTTTTTTTTTTAACTTTGTGGAACTGGCAGCTTATTATCGTTAAGTGGCATAAATATATTTTCAAATATTTTCCAATTGATTAAACAATAAATTATTATTATATATTCTCAACTAATACTCAAGGTTGCATATTAATTAATTTTATATTTACATCTCACCTTCATTATTTAACAAACCCTTATTTGTTTTAACAATTCTAATTTGTTTAAACAATTGATTGCAGAAGAGAAAAATTTACAAATTTTGTGGAAAAAATGTTGTTCAAACAAATTGAAAATCATTTATTTTTTAAACAGTTGGAAAATATTTGAAAATAAATTCATGTCATATAACGTTAATAAACTGTCAGTTCGACGAATTTTTGGAAAAAACGTTTTATAAACAAATGTAATTGGTTTAAATAATTGAAAATTAATTAATCAATAGTGATAAATATTCCAATAGACTAACAGAAATAATTTTTAGCAAACAGAACGAGAATAAAGAGCTCAAAAGGTCGATTTTATGAAGAATTGACATTTTTGGTTTGAAAGGTAGTTTTCAAGGCACCGTGGAGGTGTGTAAGGGGTGTCAAACCCATATGTCTGATACATGGAGTTTTTCGTTGAATCATTCTCAACAAGCCTCTATACATTCCGTTTACATTTTCCCAAACCCTGAAAAATTATTCCAAAAACTTCAAGTCACACATTTTGTGTTCCTTATCCAGTTCTCAGAAAAAGCCCTTACTAGATTTTTGTGATCTTGTAAAATATACTCAGTTTTCAAATTTTTGAGATGGAAAACTGAGTAAGGACTATTTTGCTTTTTTTTTCAGCCCTTCCGCACAGAAGAAATTTTTTCGTACAGTTTTCACGTCTGTAAAGTAAATTCCTTGGGGCACAAATGCTTCTATAATTTTATCAAAATTTAATAATTCAAAACTATTGCAGAAATTTTGGTTTGTTAATCCTAAAAAATATCCTTTTTTATCCTTATCCAGTTGTCATTTCTGTGTCTTTAATTAAATTACTGTGGATTTTGTAAATGGATACTTATTTAGAATATTTTAAAAGTATTTTTCATAAAATTAGTTCTGTTCAAGTGGAAGAAATACTTTTCTATTTTTTTAAATGTCAACAAATTTTATAACATAATCCTGAGGTCACTTTAAAAAGGTCAAAAAGTACAAAGTTAGAATTATTAAAAGTGATATTTTTTCAAATTATTTAATTTTACGATAATTTTCTTTAAGCGAAACGAGGAAGTTTTTAGGATCACCGGTGATCCTGAGAGAAGACCACAACTTTTCCACACGTCCCAAAGGCACATTTCAAAACATAATTTTTTTACTAATAAATATATTAAATATTCTTAAAACCCAAACAATAAATAAAAAAATCACTTACCGGATGTCAACAGCCATACCACGCTGAAAAAACCAATTCTCGTCAGATCACTGAAGTTAAGCAGCGTTGGGCGCGGTTAGTACTTGGATGGGTGACCATTCGAGAATACTGAGTGCTGTTGGCACATCGTGGGTGTGGTGAGCCCACACGTGTAGTTATTTACTACAAGAAACTATCCACCTAGAAACACTACCCGAATCGGGTAGTGTCACGCCTACCCTGAAAGGGAAATGGCTTAATGGTACACTTACCGGATCCTGATACCCACGTGCGAATTGACCGTCGGCCCACGGTCGGGCCAATCGTCGGACGGTCGGTCCAACTTTGTGCGCCACTGGTCGGGCCAACCGCAGCTAATTGATAACGGTCAACCGCCTTTGGCTTCCCAAGGTCGGCCCGACATTTAGTCCCATATATGGGCCATCTATTAAGATGATGTCGGCCCAACCTTGGACAACAATGTGGTATTCAAAAAATAAATAATAATTGATTGCGAATATTTTGACTATAAATGTTAATGGTCCTGCTTAGAATGAATACATATATTACATTTTTAAACATTATATTACAAATAAAATTTCTAACGCTACCGGGTTTCGAACCTACGCCTCTACCTGAATCTATCGCCTAGCAGTCTGGAGTCTTACCCATTACTCTATACCTAAAGAATTGAAAGTCAATGAAAAAAACATCCTCATAAGCTACAGCTCAAAGCAGTTAAGAAAAACAATTTGTTAACTCTTTTTTCTCATTAATTATTTTATTATTATATAACATCATGTAGATGTCAAATAAATTATCTGTTAACGGGAATATAAATTTAAAAAATTTTAAATAAATAATTTAAATCGATCATAATTTTCAGGGTTTCGTAGCCCCGGGCGGAAACCCTTAAATTTTTGTTCAACAAACTTTTTTTAAACAAATTTTTTTCAACCATTTTTTTTTAAAATTTTTTTTTTTAATTATTTCGAATCAAAAAATTTTTTTAAACAATTTTTTTGAAACATTTCTTCAAACTTTTTTTAAACCCTACCCTAATAGCACGGAACATTCCGGGAACTTCCTGGAACGTTCCGCGGGCACCTTCGGAACGTTCCAGCGGAACGTTCCAGGAACGTTCCCGGAACGTGTAAAATGTCCGCCCCTTGGGAACGTTCCACTGGAACGTTCCAGGAACGTTCCACTAGGACCTGAGGGGAACTTTCCATTATTGTTATTTTTAACAACAATTATCTCGTAAACCGTAAGAGATAGGTAAAAATGGATGTCATTTTTGAGTTTTGAGTACCGCATATACTACACTATAATATGATATCCGTATCATAAACTGACATCGATTTTGACCTATCACTTACGGTTTACGAGATATTTATTGATAATAATAACAATAACGTTAATTTATGTTTGGAACGTTCCTGGAACGTTCCAGTGGAACGTTCCCAAGCGGCGGACATTTTACACGTTCCGGGAACGTTCCGCTGGAACGTTCCGAAAGTTCCCGCGGAACGTTCCGGGAACGTCCCAGGAACGTTCCGTGCTATTAGGGTAGTATATCTGACGGCTAGCCCATATTTGGGCCAAGGTTTGACCGACCGTCGGGTGCATCATGATGACTTATACAATGCAATGTTATGCCGATGGTCGGGCCATCTCTTGCCCAGAGTCGAGCCGACCGTACTTTCACGGTCTTTTTGAAACAATGAACCAGAGTTTATCCGACGGTCTGTTCATACTCGGGCCAAGGTTTGACCGACCGTCGGGTGCATCAAGGTGACTTGTGGCTAACCGACTGCTGTATCCAGAGTTGGACCGACCGCATTTTTGCGGTCGTACCGACCAATCTGCCAAAGTTCATCCGATGGTCGGCCCAACGTTGGGCCAGAATTAGGCCGACAGTCGGCTTTTCGCCCGCTGCCGACGTCAGTTGCCAATGTCGGTGGGACCATGGCAGCCTGAAAACACCTTAGTCGGCCCAACTCTGGTTAGCGTAGATCGGTTACCAAAGCAGGGCCGACTTTGGGCCGATGGTCAATCTCTGGCAGCCGACCCAATTTCGCACCTGGGTAAGAATCTTTTGAAAGCAGTTGCAATTTTTCTGCTTCTTTATCAGCAAGAAGTTTTCTTTTTCGATATTGTACACTGGATAGTTTTTTTGACTTCGACGACATTGCATCTCGTTTGCATATAAGTTTTATATACACAACTTATTTAATATTGAGTTGAAGTGTTGCGGGCAAAATATAAAAAACGAATGATCATTTTGTGGGTGCGAAAGTGGTGAGCAAAGGACATAGTTTTCCAAAAGTTTTCGAAGTGGGAAAAATTAGGAAATTAGGAAAGCACTTACTATAGAAAAAACGTTCTGTGTGTGTGGGGGGGGGGGGGGGGCAAAAAATTTGGAATGAAAATTTGAAAGAGAGGGATAGGGGCGTTCATATATTGCCCTTTTCGAAGGATCATAATGTTGGGAACAAATTTGAACTGAAACGATTCTGTAACAATGATACTAGGGTCGATAAGAGAGAGTTTAAAGGGTTACTTTGAATTATATTCGTCATTATTAAGCTCTATTATAACGTATATACTTTAAAAACCTATAATAAATTTCCTAAATGAGTGTTGCTCCTATAACTATTTTTTATTTGGTCATTCGGCTTGGGGGCCAACATATCTCCGTCCAAATAAGGGATTAGAGGAGGAGCACAGATCCTTGAACAGATTAGTGAAAAAGCTATTACTGATCTTGAGACCTAGAATCAGAAAAACAAGTGCAAAGTTGTCTTCTTTCCAGACACCTGAAAACGCAGGTCCGAACAGGTACAAAGTAAAATCTGGTAAAATCCCATGCCGGCGCCCCCCAGCGGCACGGGGTATATAGTTCGAGGAACTAATTGTAGACGGCGCTCCCGGCGAAAATTGCCCGATCCCCCCATGCCTCTCAACCCGCATATTGCGCCCACCAACTCCTTTGCCCCCGCACTCTTCTCCCGCCGAACAAGTCCATCGAATAGCCGATACTCAGTCGGTACATACTTGAAAATATAAAATAAAAGTTTTATATATAAGATTTTTTAAATTATTATTTTCAACTATTCGAATAAATTGCACTAGAAGGAAATGTGTAGAAGATAAGATGCACTCTTGAATTTAATTCAAATGTAATTGTTTCGTAATAAATATTGTCAGCTGCTACATTTTTTATGGAAAAGATTAGTTATATTGCAAATAAAATTAACTGTTCATGAATAATGCAAGTGACAAATTTTTAATAGTAACTAATAATTAATAACCTTGTAATTATATTACTCACATTTTTTGAAATACTCTATTATTTGACTAAAGTTAATTTTTATAATAATGCAGAAAATTGTTCTTTTGAAAAAGGGGCAGTAGAAATTCTACTAAATGAAACTCTACTTTTGTGAATTCTACACCGCTAATTCTACAGGCGAAAACTCTATACACAAGTATATTTATTAAACAAATTAAATGTTTTTAAAGTAAACACGGAAAATTACACACCGCAAATTTGTACACAAAATAATTGAAATTTTCAAAGAATTATTTATTAAAATATTTTGTGTAGAATTTTTTGTTGTTGTGTAGAGTTTATTTAAATTCACAAAATTTAAAGTATTATTTTGTATATAATTTTACGGTGTAGGATTCATAACCATATTGAGTTAAAATTGAAAATAATCAATTTTTTAAATAAATATGATTGTGTAGAGTTCTCGCGTGTAGAATTAGCGATTTAGAGTTTTTAGATGTAGAGTTAAATTTGATAGAATCACTGCCACCTCCCTCTCGGTTATTATATTAAGTAAACAATAATTTGTGAATTTTTATGTTTGTGTAATTGATTACTAATTAAATAACTTAGAATTAAACAATACAATTGTATAATAGAATTATTTTTCATTTTATTCGATTTTTTTTTATATAAAATACTTGATAAACTTATTAAGATTTGACTATTAGTCAACTGAGTACCAGTAACAATAATCGAATAATGCGAAAATTTAAATTTTTGGTAGAAAATTAACTTTTTTGTCAAAAAAATCATATTTTTGGGTTGGAAATTGCCCCGTTTTATAGATAATTCATCCTTTTGGCTTTAAAATTCAACAATTTTGTTGAAACCTTGTCTTTTTTTTAGGAATAATCTTTTTGCTGGAAAATTCATCATTTTGGTTGAAAATTGAACGACTTTGGTTGAACGTTGAACTAGTTTGTTAAGAATTCATATTCGTTAAGATTCACTTCCTTTGGTTGACAATTTAACTATTCCATTTTTAGAAAATTAATCGTCTGGCTTAAAAAGTCATCTTTTGGATTGAACTCTTGTAGAAAATTCATTTTTTTAAAAAGATTGATCACTTTAGTTGAAATTTTATTTAAGTATTATTATTATTTAAGTAGCGTAAATTACTAATTTGAGAAAATAACAGACCCTGTGATCCTACTCTTCACCTTCTTACCTAAAAACCAGCTGTATAAAATGTGAACCCGAAAAACCGGGAAAGACATGTTTTTCTTGATTGACTTCAAGATTGTTGCTGATATTGGAAAATTATTTTAATAAAAGTTGTTCATCTCTATGAAGTACATATTTTTGGTTCTATCAATTTTTGTTACCTTTACTTATTAGAGGACTCTATGAAAAAAATTAATCACCATTTTTAAACCCTTAAAACCCCTAATGGAATAGTTTTTCTCTGTTATCACAAAAGTTCCACAAAAATTAATTTAAAGAAACAAATCAAATTAAAAGTTTTTTCAATCCTTGGTCGGAAATTTCGCACAAGTACGAAAAAGTAGAACTACTCGTATTTTTACAGGAAAATACCAATGAATATAATAATTTTAAGACAGCTAAGAAATTCAGGTGGCCGTTTTAATCAAGGAAAAAAATTCCCGGGCATTTTCCGGTTCGCAAAAAATTATTGAATTCTTTTTAATTCTTTGGAATTCTTTTGAATAATTTTAGTTTCCGAATTTGTATTTGGGAACATGTTACCGATGAGACATTTAATTATACTTCAATTTCTCACTTATAAAGTTCTAAAGAAACAAAAATACACATTTTCAAACATAGTTATACTACTGAGATATAATCTACTAGGATTATTGACAAAAATGTATATCTTGCAAGGGAGTGCCCGGTAGTGTGTTTTCTGTGTGGATTAATAATTTTTGTAAATAAAGATCTTGGCTCCAAAGTAAAATTTGGAAATACCTAGACCCAAATACTTGACTTATTATTAATTAAAATATTTATATATTCAATTCTCTTATAAACTTTTATTCAAGTATGCAAAAAAAAAATATTTTAAATGTTCTTTTTTTAGTGAAAAACAGTTCGCTTTTTCGAACTTGTTTCGCAAACAAATTGAATTTCTATGAATGTTATTAATTTAATAAATTTGTTTAAATTTCGCAAACATATTCAAAATCAGAATATGAATGGAATAAAAATAATAAAATAATAAAATAATATAAAAATATGAATTATTGATAAATAAATAAATAAATTAATTGATGCAACAGATTTTTTTTGGAAAAACGACAATATTTCGAAGAAGTGTCTCTTTCATTGAAAAAAAGCATTATAAATATTAATGTTTGCATAAATTAAAAAAATTATTATGATGGGAATCGAATATATTGATATTTTTTCTAATAATTCTTTGAATTAATTATAAACTGTTTGGATTTCTTTGAAGTTTTGAATTCTGATGAAGATAAAAATTGCATGTTGTTAACTCCCGTCGAATATTTAATGCTTAGTTTTTTAATTAAATTTGAATTAAATAAAAATTTCTTATTCTTGTAAATTTTCTATTTAATATAATTCCTATTTTAATATAGTTCAAGATTTTTTGTTGAAAAATCTGTCGAGTTTTCTTGTAATATCTTATAGATTTTTCTATTAAAGTATAAATCTTATTTAAGATTTATTGCTTAAAACTCAGTAAGAATTAAAATTTTTATTTTCAATTGAATAAGTAGAATTTTTTTTCAATTTAATAAGTAGAAATAGACTTATAGAAATAAAACCACTCGATTTTCATTGAAAGTATCAGACTCATATTTAATTGAAAATAAAAGATTTAGATCTTACTTATTTTTAAACAATGAAACTTGAAAAAGGTTTATTCTTTATTAGAAAAATCTACAAGATATTATAAGGGCAAACGTCGGGTCTTTCAAATAACATATTGAACTATATTAAAATAGAAATGATATTAAATACAAAATTGAGAAGAATACAAATTAAATTGAAATTTGCAAAACAATTTAGCGATATATTAGTGACAGAATATTGGGGAAATTTAAACCGTTGTTGTGTGTAGGGAAATTTCAGTACCAATAACTGAACTTTCTTTGGAATCGATAGACATACAGCAAAGATATATACTATCTTTGCATACACTTTGGTTATTCGCGCTAAAAAAATCTTTAAAACATTTCTTGTTTGCAGAGTTTTTAAATTTTTTAAAGTTAACACTTTTTTTCATACCTATAAGTAAAAAAAAGTATCATTACAGTGAAATTTTTAATTTTGGTATTTAATGAGTTAAGATAAATAAGAATTTGTGATTTAAAAATGCTTGTATAATAAATTTAAAAAAATAAATAAATACAGTAGGAAAATCGACAAGATCCAGGAGTCGAAATTAGAATTACAGCAAATTTTAAAAATTCAGGATTTGGTATGTAATCCCAAATTGTACGTAGTTGTCAATTTTTTCTCTAGTGTATTTTCATACTTCAAAATTCCACGCGTGCTTGAAAAAATTATAAAACCACAAGTGAAGAAAATAATCCTATGAAATAGCAAATTCCAAATTCGGAAAATTTACTGTACTTCTAGGGACGACATTAAAATCCCCAAAAATAAAATTCTTGACACGGTAAAATTCCCGTATAATAAAATTCCAAAAACGATAAAATTCCCGAATTGGAAAATTCCCGTTTAATATTTAAATTTTTATTGAATTATTGTTTGAAGTTAAAATAAAAATCGTATAAACAAATTAATGTAAAAACACGTGCGCCTCAAACAGACAAAAAATTTCTCCGTAAAATTTCTTCGAACCTAATAATATTTTCCAAACAAACTTTGCAGGATTCAAATCGGCACTAATTTATCTCGAAGTTTTAAAAAAATTAATAATTCGATTTTTGAGAACATTTTTGTTGTAATTAAAAAAAATACTATGTACATTTTCAGCCAAAATTTTTCATCCAGAAATATATATTTTTTTCAATTATTGTCATTTTGAATTTAAACAATATTTTTTCAAAACTTTAAACTTAAAAAAAGTTTTTTCTCTTGTATAAATATTTGATTATTTGAATTTAAAAAAATATTTACCAAAGAAAAGTTTTTTGAGCCCTGATTTATCTCGAAATTTCTTCTTAGCTTTTCTTTTTAAATTAAAAATTCGATTTTGGAGAACGTTTTTTGTAATTTTTTGGAAAGACTATGTACAAAAAACCTGTCTCAAGCTTCAGATTTGCAAAAATTATATACAATCTTAAATGCACTTAAATTTCGGTTCAGTCTAGTAATGAAAATTGAACTTCAAAGTACAAAAAAATATTATTTAAAAAATCTTATCTATCATTTATAGAAACATGAACGTATTAGAAATTATAATAATATTTAACAAAAATATAAACATAATTATCTTTTTGAAGGTATTACTCTCAAAATTCAGTTTATTTATTAACATCATATCAGTGCTTCTATCATTATTAATTCTAAATATGTATTTTCGGTGTGCCTAGACTATAATTATTATATTCGGAAGTGCGGTGTTTCTCTAGCGATACATGTCAAACTTTTCTAACCTGAAAAAATCTTTCTATTGCTTTACCGTCATATTTTACGAAAAGCGAGAAATCCAGCGCTCGATTTCGTAGTACGGTGAGGGCAGCACCTCGATATGGCAGAGAATGTGATGTCCTATATATATAGTTCCCCCACTCTGACATCCCGTGCCGCATCTAGGCTTATAATATCTTTGCCTGTGCGACCGCACAGCTCGCACACCCCAAAAGCCGGCCCTGTATATATATATATGAAGCACTAAGAAACGCGGGTCTGGTCCTAAATTTTTATAACTATGAAAGGAGCAAACAAAAAATTTGTTACAAAAAAAGTTTTTTTTTATAATTATAAAAATTTAGGACCAGACCCGCTTTTCTTAGTGCTTCATATTTAGTTTACCAAATTTTCAACTCGATATCACGTTTCGGGTGAACGTAAGTTGGTTTGAAAAAAATGTGGAACAAAATTTTGAGGTTACGCTCACATGGCGCTTTACGATTTACAAACTTGAATACATCCATAAATTTAAACGTTTTAATTAAAAACTGTACACATTGTCTCAATTACAATTTATAAATTGTTTAGTTTCTAAACGTTTAAGAAGATATTCAAAAATTCAATTCGGAAATACTCAATTTTAAAGGAGTTGAGCCAAAGATATTGTTGAGCTTCTCCACGGTGGAGCTGAACCATGTTTAAATTAAAGTTCCAAGTAAATGAGATTTTTTTATCGTTGATGTTAATATGGCATCTCACGAACATTTTAAGATGAAAATGAAAATAATCGGTTAGACGCTTTTTAAAAAGTTCATTTCTCTATTTAATTACTATAAAGAATTAAGAAGATTTCAATTAAAGATTATATGGTAAATATTGGTTAAACTGTTTTTAAATAAATTTTTTATTGTTTGTGATTGTCTGTAACTCTACGAACATTTTAAAATGAAAATGAAAATAATCAGAGGTAGTTTTTGAAAGAAGTCGGTTTTTGTATCTAATTAAAATGAAACCATTCTGCACATCAAATTGAAAACAGTATTATTGGCATATTTTTGACACCATAATAACATTTTATTTACTGAATATAAATGAAAAATATTTGGTATATTACTATATTTTTAATTGGTAACAATAACATTTTACACGACCACAATCAAATATTTTTTCTTGCTCAAATTTTGTAATTCCATATTAATTAAAAACACAAACGTAATTTTTTCAGAACTTAGGGAAGAAGGGAAAAAAGGGTATCCGATAAATAAAATGACTTAATATCGAAGTTAACAAAAATAATTGTTTAAACAATTTATTATTAATTGTTTTAATAAATATTCTCTTTGAATAATGTCAGAAAGTTGCGGCTTTTTCTGAAATTTTCAACTTTTTGTCTACTTTTCACTTAGAGTGTTGCAATAATTAATTAAATTCAACAAACATCATTGTTTAAACTAATTATTAATGTTCATAACTATCTTCTATAGTTATGCTATATAATTGCGTTTTTTCTGAAATTTTTCATTTTCTGTCAACTTTTCACTTAGAGCGAGGTAATAATTATGAAATTTAACATACATACTTGTTTCATTAAATTATTATTGTTTATAACTATCTTCTCTTATATTAATGCTAGAAACGACCACAAGCGCCCTTTTCATGTGGAAGTCTAGAAATAATAAATATGAATATAAATTTAAACAAAAAGGTTTTCAAGGAAAATTTATATTTAATATGATTTAGATTGAAAATTTGAAGAATATTTCAAATATATATTTTATTTCAGACAAAGATAATCAAAAAAAAGGAAGAGACTGTTTAAGAAATGATTCTCTCTATTTTTTTATGTATTATATGTTCATAACTAAAGTCAAAGCGGACTTCCGTTTCCCGCGTGAAAGTGTGTGATAGCGGTGAAAGTTTGATGCTGAGTTTTTCGGATAATTGTGGTGAAATTTGAGGTGAGTGGTTTGTGGATGAGTATAGAAGGGTTCGTTTGTGAGGGATTGATTGAGAGATTAAAAGATTGACAAGGGAGTGAGGATATTTTTGGGGATAAAGACAGATTTGTGTGGAAATTGAGGTTATGTGGGTTTGAGGTTTGTGACAGGGTGGGAGGAACAGGTTGGTCGTAGCAGGGCAGGGTAGAGAAGGAGAAAGGCAAGGCAGGTAGACGCGACGATAGATAGAGACAGAGAACGATAGAAGGCGGGAGAGTTTGAATTGGACTCATGGCTAGCGGAGCGAATGCCAGCAAGGAAAACAGGGGTGCTATTCTCGAGACCACTCTAATATTTTAGCATGCTAAAATGGCTGATTTTAGAATGGTTTGCCGAAATCGGTATTCTCGAGTATTATTAGTGTACTAATTCCGATTGGCATGCTAAAATTTTAGACCACTTTGCATGGAGTGGGTCTATACCACTCTAAACGAGAAACGGCATACTAAAAGCAGACGAAAAGTGATGCATAATTGTAAAAGTAACCTCAAAACGAAATACATACGACGTATTGACAAGTGACAGTTGTGAATATGAAACATAAACTAACCTCAAAATCAAATACATAAAAAAAACACGTGTAGAACTGTGGAAATTGAAAAAATATAAATAAACCATCCAGAAGTTAATATGGCATTTCGTGATGTGATGAATGGTAGATTTATAGAAATTTTTGATAAGATTTTGGATAAGAGTGAAAGAGACGGATAGATCTATTTGTCTCTTTTACTCTCTTGAGATTCTGCTTTACGCCGACGTTTTCTGCCAACACGGGACTGCACCTTGATGCTGAAAGGCATGAAGAAGGAAGAGCTCCGCTTCACATGCGCCATAATGATTTTGACTTCTCGGACCTACCTTTTTGCGGCGTCTACGTACGTCAACGTTGAACGTAAACAGTATCACTTACTTCTGTAGTCAGCATTTCATTGGTCAATCCCCCGCTCCCACTCGAAAATTGATATCGGCAACGTCGCATTATAAACGGTACACCATTTTCGTTTAGAGCGGTCAAGAACCAATCTCGAGAATACCGAAATCGCTCGAAACATTTTAGTGCACCAAACAACCGCTCTAAAATTTTAGCATGCTAAAAATATTAGAGTGGTCTCGAGAATAGCACCCCAGGGATTTAGACCACGACGTTTTCAGTACACCGATAGGGGAGAACAAAGAAAGGAGGGCCAGGGGGAAGTATAGGAAAACAGTAGAAAAGGATAGATTGAGGGCGAAGAGCGTGGGATCCATTGAGGCATTTATCAAAAGGAAGAGAGAGGAGAGGGGAAGCAGTGAGGGCAAGGAAGATATAGAGTCAAGCTTGAAAAATCAAAAAATGTGTGGATCGCCGCCGGAAAAACATAGTTTTGTAGAGAAGGATGAGAAAAATAAGGGGACAGATAGAGACAGAGCTGAGGCTAAAGATCCGTTGGAAAAGGAAAGATTGAAAGAAACGCGCGAAATGATGATAGAAGTAATGGGGATGTATGAAGAAAAGCAGGAGAAACGGGTAGAGGAAATAAGGAAAGAAATTAGGCAGGAAATGGCCGAAATTAGGAAAGAAATGAGGAAATGGGAAGAAGTCAGGGAAAAGCTAGAGAAAAGGATGCAGACGTTGGAGCAAAGACTAGAAAAGAAGGAAGAGCCTAATAAAAAGGTAGACGAGTTGGAAGGCAGATTAAAAAAAATAGAAAGCGCAAACCGTGAGTCTGGAGGTGGGGAGAGTGGGAATAAGGAGAAGGAAAGGTTGAGAAAGATAGAGCAAAGGTTCGAAAAGAAAGAGAGAGAAGAAAGAAAAAGAAACATAGTGATAAAGGGTCTAAGATTAGAGGGGAAGGAGCTAATGGAAGGCGTGCAAGAAGTACTAAAAAGAATTGATGCTAAGGTAGAGATAGAGGAAGTGCGAAGTGTAGGAAGGGAAGAGCGAAGAGGGGAAAGAATGGTACTAGTGAGACTGAAGAAATGGGAACATAAGAGGGAAGTTATGACAAAGAAGAGGGTGTTATATGGAAGCTCGGAGAGAATAGAGGATGATTTGACATGGGTAGAAAGGAACATGCAGTATAAGTTAAGGAAAATAGCGGAAGAGGAAAGAAAAAAGGGAAGAAGAACATGGGTTAAGTATGGGAGAATACAGATAGAAGGTGTATGGTGGAATTGGGACGAGGACAAGGAACGGATAGTAAATAATGAGGAGTCGGGAAACTAGGAGAGAAAGGAACGGGAGATAAAGAAATAAGAAATAGTAGGAAACAAAAAGAGACGAGAAACAAAAGTAGGGAAGATTGGAAGATATGCTACTGGAATATAGCAGGCTTAGAAAGAAAGGATAGGGAGTTTATGAAAAATTTAACACAATGGGATGTAGTAGTAATGATGGAGACGTGGCTAGATGAAAAGGGATGGGAAAGAGTAAGGGGAAGATTACCAAGAGGTTACAGATGGCAGGTTCAAAATGCAAAGAGGAAGAATAAAAAAAAGGAGCAATGGGAGGAATGGTGATGGGTGTAAGGAACGAATGTATAACAGAGAAGGATAAAAAAGAGTTGATAGGACATAAAGAAGGATTAATAGTAGAAGAGATAAATATGGGAGGAGAGAGGTGGAAGATAGTGGGGGTTTATGTGAACGGTGATATGCAGGAAAAATCAGAGGAGATGAGGGAACTGATGGAAGAAAATAAGCAAGAGAGTAGGCTTATAATAGGAGGAGACTTTAATGCGAGAACAGGAGATAGAGGAGGAAGGGAATGGGATGGAGAGCGAGAGAGAAAATCCAAGGACAAGATACTGAATGGGGAGGGAAAGACGTTGTTAAAGAGCCTAGCGGAGATGGGATGGTTTATCCTAAACGGAAGTATAGAGGGGGATGAGGAAGGGGAATATACACGTTCAGGAGGAAAGAGGGAAACGGTATTGATTATGTGGTAGTGGACGACGAAGTAAGAGAGAAGGTTAAGAAACTAGAGGTAGGGAATTATGTAGATTCGGATCACTTTCCCTTAATAGTGACAGTAGAGGGAGAAATGAGTAATATCAAGAAGGGTAAAAAGGAAACAAAAGTAAAAAGAGCAGGAAGAGGGGATTGGTCAATGGAAGGTAAAGAACAGTTTATAGAAAAAGTCAGGAATATCAAAATGGGGGAAGGAAACGTAAACGAGGAAATGGAAATAATTATAGGAGAAATAAAAGGAGTATTAGAGTGCACAAGCAAAAAAGAAGTTAGTGAAGGAGGCGATAGAAGTGGATGGGATGAGAATTGTAAACAGAAGAAGAAGGTAGTGAAAAGGGAATTAAGAAAATGGAGAAAAGGGACAAGTAGTGGAGAAGAATATAGGAGAAAAAAGAAGGAGTATACTGAGTTGTGTGATAAAAAAAAAGAGGAGGAAAATAAAAGGTTTGAAGAAGAAGCGGAGAAGGCTAGGACGGAAGAAGAGGTTTGGAAGGTGGTAAATAGAGAGAGACGAAGAAGCAAAAGAGTAAACCAGGATATTGAGATGGTAGAATGGAAAAAATATTTCATGGAATTACTAGGAGGGGTAGAGAGGAAAGTTAGGAAAGGGGGAAAAGATGGTAGGGAAACAGATGAGGAGGAGGACATTACAAGGGAAGAAATAGACAAGGTATTAGGGATGATGAATGATGGAAAGGCACCTGGTGTAGATGAGATTCCAAATGAAGTATGGAAATATGGGGGGACAGAATTAAAGGAATGGGCATGGATAATGTGCAATAGAGTATGGAGAGGAGAGGGGTGGCCAGAGTTATGGAAAGAAGGAGTAGTGATACCAATAGTGAAGAAAGGCAAAGGGGAGGAGGTTAAAGATTATAGGGGAGTGACACTAATGCCAACACTGTATAAAGTATATGTGACTGTTCTATCGGAGAGGTTAAAAAAAGAAGTTGTGGAGAAAAAGATAGAGCCACCGAATCAGACAGGGTTTAGAAAAGGGATGGGGGTGATGGACAATATATATGTTCTGAACTATTTAGTAAATAAGAGGATTAAAAGGGAGAAAGGGGCAATGGTAGCAGTATTCGTGGACTTGAAGGCGGCGTTTGACTCATTAGACCGTGGCGAGATAGAAAAAGTTATGGTGAAAAAGGGGATACGAGAGGGATTAATAAAGAGAGTATCGGAAATTTTTAGAGAGACAAAAAGCAAGGTAAAGGTAGGAGAGCAAGTAGGAGATAGTTTCTGGTTAGTGAGAGGAGTAAGGCAAGGATGTCCTCTGAGCCCACTTTTATTTAATATATTAATATCAGACTTGGAAGAAGAAATGAAGAGAAAAGGGTGGGGAGGAGTTAGGATAGGGAACGAAAAGATATATACACTGGCATACGCAGACGATATAGTGTTGATGGCAGAGGATGAAGAAGGGATGGCGGGCTTAATTACAGGATTAGAGAAATACTTAGATGGAAAAAAGTTGAATTTAGATGTAGAAAAGACAAAGATAATGAGGTTTCGGAAAGGAGGGGGAAGAAAGAAAGAATGGACGGGGAGATGGAAGGGAATAAAATTAGAAGAAGTGAAAGAGTTTAAGTATTTCGGATATAACTTGCAAGCAAATGGAGATCATAGAGCTCATATAAGAGAAAGGATAAAAAAAGCTGCAGGGGTAATGAAACAGATATGGGGAATAGGAAAAAGAAGGTTTAAAAAAAATTGGAGAAGGAGAATATGGTTATTTGCTACGCTGGTATGGCCGGTATTAGGTTATGGAGCAGAGATATGGGGATGGAAAGAAAGGAAAGAGATTGAGAGTTTACAAGAAAGGTATATAAGGTGGACGCTAGGGGTAGACTGGAGGACACCGGGATATATGGTGAGAGAAGAAGCGCAAAGGGATAAATTAGGTACTAGAGCGGGAAAGAGGGCCTGGAATTTTGAGACGAAGCTGAGGGAGGGAAAGGGAGGGGAGTTAGCGAGAAAGTGTTTGATGGAGGTAGAGGGGAGGAGAGGGAGGGCGATGGAATTAACGAGATGGGAAGAAGAAAGGAGGGAGTTCTTTAAGGATAGAGGTATAGAAGACGATACTGGAGTCAACTATGAAGAAGTAGAACAAAAGGATAGGGAAAGACAATTAATAGAAAGATGGGGGATGATTGAGGAATCAAAATATAATAAATGGTATAAGATGATAAAGAAGGAAGGAGTACCAAAGTATTTAGAAAAGGGATGGGGAGAGAAAAGATGGACCAGAATAGCAAGATTTAGATTGGGAAACGAGGTAAGGGCAGGTATGTATTGATATAAGGAAGAGAACAGGAAGTGCAGAATCTGTGAATGGGAAGAGGAAACATGGGAGCATGTATGGGAAGGATGTAGGAGAGGAATGGAAGATAAAGGAAGCTGGCAAGAGAATGTGGTGAAGATTCTAGGGGAGGATGGTTTGGGGGAAGAGTGGATGAAGGAGTTAGAGGGTGTTAGGGGAGCAAATGAGAAAGAATGAAGGAATGGATGGAAAAAAATGGCAAAATGGAGTTACAAGAGAAGTGAAAGGAAAAGGAAACGGAAGTCGCTTAAATTAGAAGCGTAAAGATTTGTAAGTAATGGTTATGTAATAGCATAAGTAAATTAAGTTGCGTTTGCGTTATCGCTCTCTCTCTCTCTCGCTTGCACTCTCGCTTTCGATCGCTCGCTCACTCGTTCGCTAACACGTCCCAAATTGCGCTATCGTCAAAAAATAGAAATAAGGATATAGATATAAGATTTTCTGTAAATAGGTGTAAATAACTGTAAATAGTAAGGATAAGATTTTATAAAACATGTAGAAGGAAGTGTTGTAAGAAATGGAAGTCATGTAAACCCTTAGGGGACACATTATGAATAAAGAAGAAGAACTAAAGTCAAAGCAAAGTAAAAAATTTCAGAAAAAACCGCAACTTTCTAATTATCTAAAAGAAGACAGTTATAATCAATAATAAATAGTTTACATAATTATGTTTGTTAACTTGCATTAGTTATTACCTCACAAAGTGAAAAGTTGACAACAAGTGGAAAATTTCAGAAAAAACTGCAACTACCTAGAATTGCTATAGGAGAATAGGAGAAGATGTTATAAACAATAATTTGTTTAAAGAATTATATTTATTAAATTTCACAAATTATTAAGTCACTCGAAGCGAAAAGTGAACAAAAATTGGAATATTTCAGAAAAAAACGCAAACTTCTGTCAATATTCAAAGAGAATGTTATTAAAAATAATGATCAATTGCTTAAACAATTATGTTTGTTAACTTGAATTATTTATTATGTACAGGTTCCTGAGTAGGTGGGACACTCGCAAGTGTCCCAAATGTGTCCCACTTGCACAGGAACCTGTACAGGATCCTCCCTAGGGAATTTCTTGCAGCAACATCCACGATAATGCAGGAACCTGTACAAGTATTTGAATACCCAGGTTCCTCTACAGGAACGTGCGCAAGTTCCCTCGCAGGATCCACGACAGGAACCGGTGTACCAGGAACCTGCGTATGTTCCTATATAGGAACCTGTGCAGGAACTTCCAAAGGAACCTGTCAGGTTCCTATCCTATACAGTCAACTAGTGTCTCTCCTGTACCACCTTCTTTGAGGATTATCTCGTTTCGGACTTTGTCCATCAGTATTTTCCCGCATATTGTGCGCAGAGGTATGTATGGCCATTTTAGCTTTTTTGATATGGTTTTATTTCTGAGAATGGACCATGCTTTACCGATAACCTTCTTACCATCATTGATGCGCCTATCTAACTCCCAAGCTATTTACAAAAACGTATTTTTTTTTCTTATGGGAAATACGTGTTAAACTTCATGGGGCTTGCAGAATGGAGGGCGATATGCATGCAAATTCGAGAAAAAAAATTTTCAATGCATTCTGAGAACACTTTAGTCTACAATGAAGACCTTCCTAATTATCCTAATTATCCGCTTACGAATTTCCGCCTTTCAAATATCTTTTCCTTCAGGTAGTCGTTCTGGACTACTGCCTTTATTTTCGCAGGTAAAAGCCCAATCCACACATTTGGCGAATGCCGAGAAGTTCGCCGAGTAAGTACCCTACTGAAACAGCCTATATAGTAAACTACATGGGAACCTATGTGGGAACCCGCACTGATAGAAATCGTGACGCTGACTTAACCATACGATCGTAGGCTAAAAAATTACGAGAATATTTATAATATAATACGTGTAATTCAATCACAAAGAGTATGAAATGCACTTACTGAAATATGGTAAATACAACTTATTTATATTTGTGGTTCAAAGCTGTAATATATGTGTTGCTATTATATGAAATGTGTAATTCTATAAACATTCACCTGAGTCAACTATCTTTAAAATGTTTACGTTTAGCAATACCCTTTCTATGAATGATTTACCTGACTCGGTTTATTTTGTTTACAACAGGCGCATCTCGCTCGCGCCTGCGCGTCTGCCTTTATAAGCAACAAGAATCGGATGGCCAAAGCAGACATCCTGTATGGCTGTATCTATACATACATACATAGATTAGCAGTTCGAACTCGAAAGTTCATTTCCACACTACCCGATTCGGGTAGTGTTTCTAGGTAGATATTTACTACCAATGTGGGCCCACCACACCCACGACGGGCCAACAGCACGCAGTATTCCTGAACGGTCACCCATCCAAGTACTAACCGCGCCCAACAATGCTTAACTTCAGTGATCTTACGAGAACTGGTGTTTTCAGCGTGGTATCGCCGTTGGCGATAATTAA
>CAKNYM010046244.1:0-16402 GCA_932195095.1 Andricus curvator
CTGTTGAAAAGAATGGAAGTAGGGAACGAAATAGGGTCAGAACACTTCCCGGTCATTGCAACGTTGAAATGCGGGAATTGGGGAAGAGAGGGAAGGAAGAAGGAGGGAGCGACAAGGAAAAAAGCAAAGATGGGTAAATGGGGAGCTGATAAGCTAAGAGAATATACGGAAAGAATGGAAGAAGAGAATGGTTTGATTGAAGATGGGGGAGGCGTGGATGAGATTTTGTGTAAAATGAGGGGAAGGGTGGAGAAAATAGTGGAAGAAATTAGGCCAAGTGAGGAAGAAAGAGGGGAGAAGAGAGGATGGTGGGATGTGGAATGTGCAGAGAGTAAAGAGCGCATAAAGTTAACGTTAAAGAAGTGGAGAAGAGGAGAGATAGACAAAAAGGAGTATAATAAGAGAAAAAGGGAACACGAGAAATTATTGGATGTAAAACGACAGGAAGAGAAGGTGAGGTACATGAAGGAGGTAGAAAAAGCAATAAAGGAAGGAAGGGAATGGGAGGTGATAAATAGAGAAAGGAGTAAATGGTAAGGAATCAATGAAGAGATAAGTATGGATGAATGGAAGGCATATTTCAAGAAATTGCTAGGAGGGGTGGATAGCAAGGTGAGGGGGGATGGCAGAAAGATCAAGGAGGGAGGAATAGAAGGTGGGAATGAGTTGACCAGAGAGGAGGTGAATCAAGCAATTGAGAAGTTAAAACGAAATAAGGCGACAGGAGAGGATTGGATGGAGAATGAAGCGTTGAAATTTGGCGGAAGGAGGGTTAGAGAAGAGATTTGGGAAGTATGTAATAGAGTATGGAGAGGGGAAGGATGGCCGAAGGAGTGGAGAACAGGTTTGGTAGTTCCTTTATTAAAGAAAGGAGGGGGGAAAAAAGTGGAAGATTATAGAGGAATCACTCTCATGCCAGTAACGTATAAGATTTACGCGGAGGTGCTTAGGAAGAGATTAGAAGAACAGGTAGATGAAAAAGGAAGTATTCCACACAATCAAACAGGATTCAGGAAGGGGATGGGGACAGTGGATAACATTTTCGTACTAAATTATTTAGTCAACAGGAACCTGGCACAGAAAAAAGGAAAACTGGTCGCACTCTTCGTAGATTTTAAAGCAGCTTTCGACTCGGTGAATAGGAAAGTTTTGTGGAAGGCAATGAAAGAAAGGGAGGTGGACGAAGAGCTGATTGAGAGGATCAAAGAGGTCTTTACGGAGACAAAGACAAGGGTGAGGATCGAGTAACAGAAAGGAGAGGAGTTCTGGACAGGCAGTGGTCTTAGGCAAGGGTGCCCGCTAAGCCCGTTGTTGTTTAGCATATTGTTAGCAGACCTACAAGAAAAAATGGAAAGGCAAGGTAAAGGGGTATTGTTCTAGGAAATAAAAGAATATACTCGTTAGCGTACGCGGACGATGTGGTGCTTCTGGCAGAGAATGAAAGTGGAATGAACTTGCTAATGAAAGGATTCCAAGAGTACGTGAGAGAGAAAGACTTGACAATGAATGTGAGAAAGACAAAGATAGTATGTTTCAGGAAGAGAAAGAATGAAGTAAAGTATGGATGGAAGATAAATGGGGAAATGGTAGAAGAATTTTGTTATTTAGGATTCTGGTTCGAAGCGGGAGGTGGAAGTGAGCTGCAAGTGAAAAAAAGGATGGAAAGTGCGAGTAAGGGGATGGGTCAAGTGCGGGGGATTGGAAAACGAAGATTCAAAGAGGACTGGAAGATGAGAGTATGGCTGTTTGATTCACTGGTATGGTCTGTGATGTGTTATGGAGTGGAGATTTGGAGATGGAAGGAGTACAAAAAAGTAGAAAACATGCAAGAGAGATTTCTGAGATGGGTTATGGGAGTGAGCTGGAACTGCAGGAAATATTAGATAGAGAGAGGAGAGGAAACACGGGACTTTCAAGATGGGAGGAGGAGAGATGGAAAGTTAGAAGAGAATGGAGAATGTGTGACGATGGGAGGGAGTGGCAGGTAGTGGAGGGGGAAATGAGTAAGAAGCAGGAAGAGGAAAGGTGGGAAAAGATTATGGAGTCGAAATATAATAAATGGTATAGATTCATCAAGATGGAAGGGGTCCCAGAATATCTAGGGAAATTAAAAAAGGAGTGCAGGTGGTCCAGGATGATACGTTTCAGAATGGGGGAAGGTATGAATGAGTGTAAATATTGGATGAGTGAAGAAATGAAAGTGTGTAGGGTATGTGGGTATGAAAGGGAATCTTGGGAGCACGTGTATTGTAAAAGATGTAAAGGGAACTGAGCCCTCAAACCCGTAAAAGGGAGAGTAATAAAATACAATACAATACAACTACTTGGTTGATAGTTGAACTACTTTGATGAAATTGATTTTCTTGTTCGTTGAAGATTCATAATTATAATTGAAAACTCAATCTGAGCTTTTCATTCCTTAGTTACTCAAGATTTATTTTATTTTTTCTATTGCCTTGTTATTGAGTGAATATTAATGACGTCAAATTATTATGAAGCAACCAGATCTTCGCCAACTGTGTTTTACTTGATGAGCTGTTTTTATTAAAAATAATTTTTTTGGAATCATTTTTACGTAATATTTTAAACAAGTCAACAAAATTAAAAAAATTAAAATCCGTTTATCGAAAGTTATATCACAAATTTAAGGTTCAGCTATTTTGTTTATATAAACCTCGTTCCGCAAACGCACGGAGAAAAATAAATGGTCAAAGTTAGTGGGTCAAAATTTAGAGAGCCAGTCCGTTCTTCTAGATGCTCTAAAGAGCCTTTCAGAATTTTTTCGACATAGTCAGAGAGACTCTTATCTTATGGCTAGTCTGAGTGTTGCAAGAAGGTCAGACTCACTATCAGGAATAATCGAAGTATCCTATCGGGATGGTCAATACGATCATCTTGTTTTCACTCATTTCGACCATCCACGGAAGAGCAAATGACCCCTCGCGGAGGGCTAACCTGATTAGTTACCGTCGGCGTGTTCATATTGCTTTCTTTGAAAATTAAAATCTATCATTTATTTTTAAGGAAAAAATCTGAAAAATAATTTAAATTTTACTTTACAAGTCGTTCTTGTGAGCAAAGAGTTATTTTTAATAACTTTACTTTTATTAATTGCTGTTTAAAATTGCTTTTCACATTTCATCATTTGAAATGAGCGCGCCAACCTCAACCAATCCGGTTGTCGGCGCGATGGATGCAGTGTGAAAAGATACGAGAGTTGGGAGCAGTGCTCCCAACGCGGGCACCTTGCACTACATTAAATTAGATTACATTAAATAACATGATATTTTTTATTTTCGGAATATTCATTTTATTTTTTAACTTAATGCTCAGAATATATTAAAAAACCATCCACGTACCACTTGAACATGTTAAAATATAATTATTTCTAATAATTAATGATAAATTTAAAAAATGGTATTTTTAACATTTGAAACAAGTGCGCGAACGGCAGCCAATGAAGTGCCTTATGCGTCGCATGCGCAGTAGTGCAAGGTGCCCGCGTTGGGGGCACTGGTTGGGAGCATCGTGGTTCAGAGCAATTTCGGAGTGAGTGAATGTCATTGAGCCGTTCAGCGTCACATTTGCTGTTTATTGAACCTAAACTTATTTTTAACAAGTTTAAACTGCTTTTTGGTATTTCGAATATATGCGTGGAAAGTGAAGTGCATAAGAGAGAACATGATTGAAAGTGAATTAAGTTTATTCTTTTGAATTTTCAACGTCAAATTTGATGCTTCCAAGGGATTTAGGATAAAGGCGTAACTGGATGTTCAGCTATCAATTTCTTGTCACCGTGTCGTTTCAAACTCAAAACGTGCAAAAAAATTTTAGCATTCATTTATGATGCAGAAAGTAACGAGGTGTGGGATATTGGTTTCTGAATTCATTTCAATGTCTAAAATCTTACAATTCAGTATTACACCGTCCCGCGTCCTTAGCCGTTCGTGCTCCAAAAAATATATTGTCAATGTGCACAGTTTTTGCATATCAAATTATGTCTCATACACCTCACTCTCCACAAAGAATAAAAAATTCTTTCAGAATTCATGTATTTCATATAAATTTTCAGGTTTTATAGGTTCCACTTAATTTTATAATTTCCAGTCTCTTATAAGAGAGAGACTGGAATAAGTAGGAAAAGGACAACAAACATAGAAAATGTAGGATAATCAAATCGACCCCCTAAGATGGCCAGGTTGACTGTCCGAGGAGATGAAGTCCACTATCTAATATGACCAAATCGACCTTCTATGATGAGCGATTCGACCCTTTATAATGATCAGGTCCGCCATCTCTCATGATCGGTTCGACTCTCTATGACGCTTGAGTCGACCTTCCTAGATGACCAAATCGACACTCTGAGATGATCGATTTGAACCTCTTGTTTTAACCTTCTAGAGATAGTCGCTTTAGCTATCTTCAAGGGCTGTCCTATAGTTGGCCCTGCAATATAGTCTGTCTGCACATCTAGATGGCCAAAATGACCTTCCATTTTTCTCCGTGCGTACGCCTTTTTAAAAAATAATTAAATTTTTGGTATATAATTATTTTTGAATTTTCGCAAAATGTTTTAAGTTATGTAACGTGTAAAATATATAAACAAATAGGAGTCAGTTTTCTTAGAGAAAGAATCTGATCGAGACAGGGTTTTAAATTTATCAAAATTTGTACTATGTATTTTTCTTAAGGAATATATTTTAGAACATTCTCAAAACGTTTAAAGAAAAAAACACGTTTCTTTTTAATTTTTCTCTAAAATTACGAAGTTCGGAGGCTACATTGCAGAGCAAGATGTTATTTTTTCACGTCGGACCGAAAGAAAAGTTAAGTAATTCGTTAAATTTGTATCAAAATTTCGGGCGCGTAACAAGTTTTCTGTGTTTGATAAAAGAACATGAACGTGTAACACTTTCAGCCTTATTGAAACAAGAGGAAGGCTACATATTGACAGAAAAACATAAATTATTTAGACAATTTATCTATTTTACCTTGCTTTGTTGTCGTAAAAAATAATCTCTTCTCTAATAGCACACACCCAACACGCGTTGAGTTCTTGGATGCGCACTTTTTTAAATTATAAAAACAAGACAATGAAAATAATGAATATATTATTCATTTTATATAATAGAGTTGAAATCAATGTAGGAAAGTTCGCACTTTGGACTAAATCGAGTGCACAGCACGAGATACGTCAGGAAAATGTGTTCGTTAAATCCGAAAGGGGTTCAACAAAAGAGAATTCACAATCAGCAAATGACAGTTGTCGAAGCCTTTGACCTTTAATTTCAAAAGATCTGTGCACAAATGTGGAGGAAGTACAAAGGCCGAGCGCGCAGCGCGAGATAAATATATTATCGAGCGGAAAGCGCAAGATACAACAGACGCGCGTCCTAGACGCGCTCAAGCCTGCGAGCCGCGCACAACGGGCAGATTTTTTTAAAAATTGGTTTTAGAAGGTGGAGGTTGTTTTTTAGAAATTGATTGTTACAGTTTTGGAGAGACCAAAAATAGCCTAAAAGTGTGGCAGAGATAATGTCGAAATTTCGATGATTTGTTCTACGCAAGGTCGTAGCTTCAAAGACTCTTCAAAAAGAGATTTGAATTAAGAGAACATTTTAGGAGAGGGGGTCAAACCCTCTTGATCTCTCACGTGACTATGGCCTTGGTTCTGCGATCGCTGAATGTCGGTGAATCCAGACACGAAAATATCTAGAGGTTCAATGGGTGATAAATCTTGCCGGTATGAAAAAATGTAAGATGTAAAATAATCAACCTGTTGTCATTGAGCTTTTAAGCATTCTGCATTAAGAAAAATCATGACGAGTTAAAAGTAAAGGAGGGCGAGTGGAATGTTAGGAATTGGGAGGAAGTGGGATCTGGGGAAATCAGTGCCTTGGTTAGTATGTACATAAGTGAATAACTTCCAAACATTACACAGTTACCGTTGAGAAAGATCTTCAAGAACTACTTCTCAATTCTTCATTGCTGAATCTGACCTGCATCAATGGCGATCATCATTCTGTTCCTCACCTGCATGGGTTTCATTGTTTCAACTAGTAAGTGTTATATAATCATTACTACTTATCAAGATTTTATTTTTATGTTGCGCTTCAAATAAGATCAGACATGAAAACTGTTTGATACGGAAATGTCTGTAAAATTAGTCCCGGATGGAAAATTTGATAATTCACAGGTATTACAAGTACAGGTATCACAAATACATGGAAGAAAGTTATTATTTTTCATAGATTTTTGGTCGCTTCAACCGACCCAAAAGCAGAATCTTTCTGTCACATTGAAAAATTTTCATAAGATTAACTTTGCTGGTGTCTCAAGCAAAACTATAACTATCAAATTTTGGTTCAGCTCATTGAAAAATCTATGAAATTGCTTCTAAAAGTATAGAAAACTCATCAAATTAAGAGCAAATCCCACTTATCTCTTAGTGAGAAATATATTAATTTTTTTGTGCCATCTAGGATATGTTTTAATTTCATGAATATGGCAACCCAGTGGGCAAAAAAATTTAGGATGTCCTAGAGACGTCTTCGGGACATCCCTAAGACGTCTTTTGGAACATGTCTTTAGGACATCCTAGGGATGCCTTCAAGACGTCCAATGTCAGTACGAAAGATGTCCTGAGAACGTCCTATGTCTTTAAGACGTCTTTAGGACATCGTTAGGACATTGGACGTCTTAGAGACGATCATTGGACTGACATTGGACGTTCTGGGGACGTCCCAAGGACGTTCTTGGGATGTTCATGGTTTTGTGCCCACTGGGAAAAGTATGTGACGTGGCAAGTAGAGGAGTTCGATACAAAAACGTGATGATGAAACAATTTCAACTTTTTTGAAACGATGAGAAGGCGATCTTGTGAAACTTGTAAATACGAAAAGGAAATCAAAATGGACAGATTAGAATTATTTACACAATTTATTTATTTTACTTTACTTTCATATAAACGAACGCTATTGTACGTCATTCGCAGCTGTGTTGAAACAAAATGAAGGGCATATTGTGAAACTTGTAAATAGGATGCATTAACTTCACTTAAATCATGTATTTGCAATTAATTTCATCTAAATGGAAATACTAGAATTACTCTTACGATTTATCTAATTAACCTTGCTTTATTGACATGAAAACAAATCTTTTTAATACGTGCGCTTCCATAAATAACATGAAATTCAATCAAATTTAACAGATCACACCTGAACAAAGTTTACTAATAATTGATTTGTAACCGAACTTCTTTCTTTTACTTTTTCTAAAAGTGAGGGACCCAAAGTTGCTCAGACTTCAAGGGATGACAAATAGTTGTTTATAAATTAAATTTATGTTTGTACTTTATAATATTAAAGAGGGTCAGATAAAGATTATATATTTTAAGCAATAATGGTTTATTTAAATTTGTTCTTGCACTTTATTGCAAGAAATCTACAAAAAATGAGCCGCTCAGACCAATTTTATGATACTTGCCAACAGATATTTTCCCAGTGTGAAAAAATTCTTAAATCTCTTTTTTTTCTGAATAATCTAGATGCAGTGGAACGTGGCGTCGACGTACCTCTACCAACCGAACATTACGACGACATTGCTGCAGGAGGCATCATTTCTGTAAAAATTCACGGTAGAAACTATATTGAATATGGACTACTTTATGAAAAGTCTGAGGAGCACTTCGGTTTTTGGTCATTCAGTGATCGTGCAACTTAGTGGTGCCGTTCGATACGATACGTTCTCGTGATCGTGTCGAGATCGCGTCGGTTTTTTCTCGGGTCGGGATCGGGTTTTCGATACCCGTGATCGGTTTTCTCTCGGCTCGACTTTGGCTCGGAATGCGATATATCGACTCGGGATCGGGTCGGGTTTTCGATCCTCCTTCGCCAGATGTGGGTCTGTGACGTAGCGGTCCACAGAGGGTTGAAATTAAAAACGAGGTTCAAATTTTAAAAGGACATTTAGAACGCAATAATGCACCGATTTGAGATCATTTTTTTTGTTGTACAATTCAGGACAAAATTTCATAGAAAGCGTTGTGAGTGTATATTTTATTTTTTTTGTTTATTTAATTTTTATGTTAATGCCAACAGCAAAAAGTTTTTTTTTTTTTGCATTTCATATTTTATCTCCTAGACACAATTTTTCTTATACTTCAAGTCACTTGGGTTCAATGCACAGCGGTATAAGAAAGAAGGAAAAAATTGTTACCTTATAAAGCTCATTGTTAAAAGCAAATTTTATTAACAAATAATCGACATGAAGAACTTTTTGTTTTCAAATTATATTCTTGCTCTAAAATTGCTTGCTTTTATTGTTTGGATGATACGTGGCCATCAAAATTCAAGAATGAATGTTATTGACCAATTCTATAAACAAATGTACATCGCAGACATTATAATAGGCAGAAACCAATGCTTTTTTTGTACTCTTGTTGTAATGACATTACTAATTATGTTTTCTGGAAGAAATTTACCATCTGTTGATATTTGTTTATTTGATAAACAAAATATATAAACAAATGCACATTTTACGCGTTTTTAAGCGAAACGAAATCAATTTTTCTTCTAATCTTGTTGCAATTATAGTGCCAATGATGCTTTCCAAAAAAAATGTTGCCATGCATTGATATTTGTTCATTTTATGAACAGATTATATAAACAAATGACATTGTAGACGTTTTCAAGCGCCAAAATGTTTTTCTAAGATTTTTTTTCCAAACATTATTTTTTTCATACAATTTTTTTGCAAACAAATTTTTTTCGAAACATTTTTATTCAAAAAGTTTTTTTCAACACATTTTTTTTCAACAAACTTTTTTCACACATTTTTCCACAACAAATTATTTTTTTCAAACCATTTTTTTTCCAAGCCTTATTTTTCTATCAAATGTTTTTTAACCAAAATTTGTATTCAACAAATTTTTTTCACAAATTTGGAAAATATTTTGTATGTGTTGAAAATTCATCTTCTTGGTGGACAATCGAGAGAAAATAAGAATCATCAAATAATTATTCTCCCGAAAATAATTCTTATAAGTAATATGATTATTGATACATTCATTTAAAAAGCTTGAAAATTCATCGTTTTGGTTGAAACCGAACTAATTATATATTTTTGGGAAAATAAATTCATTTGTAAAAAATTGAACTATTTCGTCCAAAAATCGTTGGTTTTAGGTGGAAATTTATTTCATAACTGTAAATCTAAGTAGTCAACTAAAAATTGCTTCTTTCGTTGCAAATTTAACTGCATTATTGAAAACACGTTTTTATTGTTTGGGAATTAATTTTTTCCATAGAAAATTTATCCATTCGAATTATGGATGACGCTTTATCTTATTCAGTTGAAAATTGAACTACATCATTGTTTGAAAATTTATTTTTCCGTTTGAAAATTGAAGCTATTCTCGCGATGATTAGTATTTTTGGTTAAATATTAATTTTTCTAACAGAAAACAGAACTGTTTGATTTTCGAGTAAACATTCTTTAAGAATTTCACTACAGTATTGAAAATTCATGTGTTTGTTCAAAATTTGTCTTTTTGGTGTGAAATTAAGTGTCTTAATTGAACATTAAACTTCTTGGTTGACAGTTGAGGCGCATTGTTGTAAATTCATTTTATTGTTTACAAATTAACATTCATGAATTTATTTGAAAAGTAATTTCTCTACTTGAAAATTCAAGTATTTTTTTTAAAGTTCGTTTTTTTGAAGTGAAATTTTTTTTTTTAATTGAAAATGTGACTCTCTCATTTTTGGTAGGAAATTTATCTTTTCAATTTGAAAATTTACATCTTTGTCTAAAAATTCATGTACTTTGTGAAAAATTAGTCTTTTTTGCAGAAAATTTAACGTCTTGGTTGACAATTCAACTACTTGTTTGAAATTTGAACTACATGGTTAAAATTTCATTTTAGTGGTTGAGGATGCAACTATTTTGTTGAAAACTTTTTTTTTTGAGTTATAAAATAATTTTGTGAAGTAGCAATTCAAGCATTCCAGCTTTTAATGAAACATCAACTATTTACGTTTTCATTAAGAATTTATCGTAAATATTTGGTTTGAAAATTGAACTGTTCGAATGAAAGTTTAACTGAATTGTTAAAAATTCATATCATTTGTGGAAAATTTACTATATTGTTAAAAAACCTTGTATAAATAGAACATTTCAAAAATTTCTGCTCAAGAAATCTGTATCCACGTCATCATTTGTGATCCTCCAAATTGAAAAATGAATTAATAAATTTGTTAATCATATCATTTGAAGGAATCTTAAGTGAAAAACATTACAAATTGAACAATTAAAAAAATTTTTAACCAGAAACTTGTTTCATTGGAGGTCAAATAATTTATATTTTAAACCTTTTTGGAATAATAATTCTTCTATTATTATTTATACATTAAAGTACAAAACTCTTTTTCACGAATTAACAATTTAAGAAGAAGAAAATTACAATTGTAGAGTTGAAAATTTAAATGTAGGTTGCAGCACTCTGAAATCTTCAGTTCATAATTCAATCGAATGCATTCTATTTAAAACAATTCAGCTGAAAATTTTTCACTTTTCGAAATCTGCTTTATATTTGCTCCTTTTCAATAAACAGTCCAATATTGCCAAATATTAAAAAAAGGTTATTTTTAATTTAAAAATAATTTTAAAAAATCATCACATTCTAATCGCGCGCTTCGCGCGCGGCTCGCTTCACTCGCAAGTTTGAGCGCGCCTAGGGCGCGCACCTGTTGGATCTCGCGCTTCGCGCTCGATTATGTATTCACCTCGCGCTACGCGCTCGGGCGTGTCTAAATCGCGCTTTACGCTCGGTTCCTCTAGATTTTTCAACTTCGTGTTCGACGTCGAGGAAAAGAAAAAGTTTGTTTGCAAATATTATAAAATTATCAAAACCTCTACATATTAAGTGATTGTTAAATTTGTTTTTATTTTAGACTGAAAAGGAACTTTATTTACTCAAGGTTCTATCGACCTTAAGGAACACATTCTCATCCAGACACTCGCGCCTCGCGCTCGATATTTGATTTGAAAATCATTTGAACTTTGCGTTCTACGCTCGGTTCTGTGCACCGTATGATAGAAACAAAAAAGTTTGAACGCACTTACGGCGTGCGATTTGGTAAATACACTGAGCGCGCACTTTGTGCTTCGTGTTATATGTTCTTCATATACAAATTACTAAATTCGTATTTGATTTCAAATGAAAAGTAATGATATAATTTAGGCGACAAATTTTTTTTATCAAAATTTTATTTTAGCTTGTGCCGTTTTTCAAAAAAGTTAATTTTTTCATTTTGAATATATTCTTACAACAAAAATTGATTACAAGTTTGTAAATCTTTTTTGAATGCACAATTTTTGTTCATTTATCTGTTTTCGTACCTTGCATTGTTTTTTCAAAAATTTGACTTTTTTTACTGTCAATGTTATTTTCACGAATAAAACAAAAACTACGCATCCTATCGAAACATGATTTACAACAAATTTGTACCTCTTCCTTGGATGAACAAATGTTGTTCTTATCATTTTTTTCGTAGCTCGTGTTATTCGTCTAAAAATTTGATTTTTCTATTTTCAATGCTTTTTTTTACGAATAAAACAAAAACTACGCGTCGTATCAAAAAGTGAATGATAAGAAATTTGTAGATCTTTTTTAGGTGCACAATTTTGGTGGAATGATCTTTTCTCGTATCTTGCATAGTTTCACAGTAAAATGGAATTTTTGATTTTTGATTCGTTTTTTGTGCGATCAAAATTTGAATTTTTTATTTTTCAAAAAATTCAAAAAGTTGTTGTGAAAATATTATAGGGTGTTCAAGAAGCAACGTTTTTCTCCTCTTGACTTTTTTCATATCGTGCGTTTTTCGGCTTAAAATGTACATTTTCGTTTGTTTTTTGGAATTTTGAAAATGCTATAACTCCAGTAATTTTTTTTTATCACGAAAAGTCATTAGAATATTTTGTTCGTCATTTTGCGTACTACTGATAACCGTACATAGAATTTTTAAATCTTCAAAAAAAGTGGTCTCAAAAATTTTCAAAATGTGCTCACTTTTTGAATTTTCATCTAAAATAGCTGGTTAACGAACTCGTTCTTTCTTTTTAGGCCATAAAAAAGTGTGCCAAAGCTCAATCAAATCTGATCATTTTTTCGAAAGTTATCGTGGCTACAGACAGACAGACTCCAGACAGACACCTTGGTAAAAATCGTTTTTTCTGGCTCAGGGGGTCTCAGAACGTGGAGATTTGATGAAAACCGACTATGTCAAATTTTACATAAAACCAATACCTTCTCATTAGAATGAGAATGTAATTAAATGAAGGTTGAAATAGGTTCTATAGTTGCATTTAGATGTTTCAAATTATTTACTACTAAGCCAAAGTACAACTCTTCCACTATGGGGAAAATAATTTTCAGCGTTTTCACTCCAGCCATAACCGGTTTAACCAGGCAGTGGAGGAGTCAGGGGGGACCGAGTGACGTCAAGCCATTGTCAAATTTCCCTCTCCGCTCAGTTCAACTGAGAAGTGCACATCTGTCGAAGGAGGATCGAAAACCCGACCCGATCCCGAGTCGATATATCGACTTCCCGAGCCAAAGTCGAGTCGAGCCAAAACCGACTCGATCTACACCCGATACTGGAGACTAGGATCGAGTCGGAATCGCGTCGAGATCGGGAAATATCGCTCGACGGCATCACTAGTGCAACTCCACCTTTCGGACCAGAGCGCGTGTACATGGTAGTTGTTGATCCTGGCTGGCGGCATTCGCGGCGACCAACGTATAAGAAAGATTTCGCTGCAAAACTCCAACGTCGCTTTGTGTCTGGTCAGCAAGATCCTGAAAATCCATTCGACATGCTTTTCATAATAAACAACAATCAGATTTTTTATGCTATACTATCAACTGATTGGCCAAATACAAATCTTCCGATTAGTGCACTCACTGTGATTGATGTACGCACGCCCAATAAGTATAAAAGACTTCATGGGTCGCTAAAAGTTTGGGACCCCAGTCATCGTCTTCCTAATTGGGTTCTAAAAAAACGCCAATCCTGGTTATAAGGAACTATCCATGAAGAAAATTGTCTGCTCCAAATGTGCTTCATTAGAATTTTTGATTGGACAACCATTTGATCGAATAAAACTGTTATTTTCTGTCAATGGCTCTTACTTAATATTACTTCAATCTCCTCCACATTTTATATCTATATTCGTTATATTAATTTATTTTCAATCTTTAGACACATGATTTCCATCTATGAGAATATGCGCTCCCTTGATCAGAGCACTTTATGAATAATACTTTATTTAATTTTTTTCTTAAAAAAGATCTCCTTTCGCTCCGCTGGGAGTAATAATAGAAATTTTTAACGCCTTTTTCAGACTAGATGGAGCTGTGAATTATAAATTATTCTAATATATATATATATTGCAACCAGCGGCTTTTGGCCGGGTTAATTATTATTGTTTGTTCGATTACTCAACAATAATTGCAACCCCTTGGCTTAAGGCCGGGTTAACTTTTATAGTTAATCTAATTTATTATTCGTAATTCTAAGTCTTAAAGATGTAAATAAAAGGGGCTTCTTTTGGAGAAAAGACAAAATTCTATTTCCATTCACATTGGTTCTTTTTATTCATTAATCCCTGACTAAACTATTTATACAGCAGGTTTCTAGTCCCTAGTTTATCTTATGAGAAACTACGAACCCTAACGATTCAGACGTGAATGCACTGATTTCTCTTGAGAAATGGTGCTTTGGAAAATTAAATCTATAACAGAAACTCTGATACAAGCTGCACTTCTGGCAGTTGCTGGTGGATGCAATTATAAGCTAATAGATTGTTAAGCTAGAGAGCACTACGGGCTCTTTAAAAACACGTAATAAATTTAATAGAATGCTACGGAGCAATATTTACGAAGTTACATACAAGGTGATGTCACCGCTAAATTCTAACTAGATTTTATACATAATAATTCTTAAATCACTTTATCGTGATGTCGAAGATAAGAGAGTAAAAATGTATATAAAATTATCGGATGTAATTAGAAAACTAAATAGAGTAATTATATCGAGATCCACGGTTCTCGATCCTAGGAATATAAGTTGAACACGTAAAAGCCTAAGAGATTTCAGTGTATTCTTTATATCGAAAGAATAACTACCCGTTTTCCAAAATAAGCTATCGCACTTTATTTTGGCCTACAATCTGCAGGTCAATGACCCATACAGGTGATTGCTTTTCCATAAAAGCAAGGATTCGCTCGGTAAAGACCCATGTGATCCTCTTCATGCCAAGCCTCAGACAATAAATTTCAGATAATACCTCTAATAATTATCATTGTATTATTAGCAGGGATTATCCTTAATTTAGTCGCTTTAGCGTCAGAGTATCGCACCAGGCTTTATAACCTGTCGCTCAGGCCTCTGGGTCCTCGAGAAGCGAGGGAGTCGCTCGGACACGTTCGCGTCCCTTCGCAACTGAGGAATGTCGCAACGCAGGTAGTCCTCTATTGTTCTCAATTCGGGGCGGAAGTGAGAAAGCGAGCGTCTCTGAACGATGCTTGCTTTTCAGAGAGAATCTCTGAATTTATGATTTTATAGCTTGCAAGATTTTAGCCCCGAAGTTTAGAAATTTAAAGTTATTAGTTAGTCTCAAACTAAACTGGCATTTGGAAATATGGACAGGGTCCCCCGGTACAACCAGGTTCTCTCTCGAAATCGCAAATGCTTGTAAAGGAGTATAGACCGACGCGTTTAAATGATACCCGATAATATGGACAGTGTCCCCCGGTACAACCAGGTTCGCTCTCGATTATGCGGGTGTAATTTAAATTATTTCTACGACGCGCTTGATTGATACCTGATAATATGGACAGGTTCCCCCGGTACAACCAGGTTCGCTCTCGAAGATGCAGGTATAAATCAAGATCTTTATTCCTCAATGGGAATCACGGATGAACGCGCTCTATTAATTCTTGATACTTTGGACAGTGTCCCCCGGTACAACCAGGTTCGCTCTCGAGAATGCAAGGATTAATTAAGATTAATTTTCGCACGAGAAAACAAGAAAACACAAAATGAAACACAACTAAATCACAAAAATGCACGAGTTCACAAATGGGGCACAAATCAGGCTCAAATGAGGCTCTGGTAAGGCAATCGCTCAGATTCGCTGGTAATGTCACCTTGGCTAGCACAGCTAGGAACGCAGTCGAAAAATGCCTGAAATCCTCGGTTAGACCGAATATTTCAAGGCAGGCAGTAGTGCAGCAATGAAAGGTTTCCCCTTCTGTCCGCACCACTAAAAGATTTCGACCCTATGATCTTTAGCTGTGGTAGGCAAAGATCAAAAATAGAGTGGCGTTTTTCGCCCGGGGTTCGCCTTTTATTCACTCTGCCCTCCCACGCTTACGTAAGATCGCTTGCGTGGGAGTTCTTGAGTTTGCGCTTTAGCGTTTCTCCTGTGGGATGCTTCTTTTTAGAAAACATCACAGAGGAGAAACTACTATTGCCTATTTTCAGGAACCCCCTGAAACTCAGGGGTTACAATATATATATATATATATATATAATATTATTATATATAATTATTATTATTAATTTGAATAATTTTCAATTCTTAGCTCCATCTAGTCTGGAAAAGACGTTACAAATTTCTGTTATTCTCTAATGATAATACAGATTCTTTGAAAAATAGAATAATACATACTCTCTTAAACTGAACCAGTGAAGTTGTCACTGGTTGAATCAGTATTTTGAATTATCACTGATGAACCAGTGATTTTTCCACATTGACTGGGTGAACCAGTAAGTGACTCAACTAAAATAGCGCTACTGATTCTACCAGCGACGCCAAATGATAGATTGAACCAGTGAGTTTTTTTACAAAATTTTGTTAAAAATTCTGCTGACTGCTCAGTTTTTGACCGGTCCTAATGAATTTTTTTTTTATATACTCGTAACGAATTATAATTTCATGTAGCACTGCTACTTTTTTAGTTTCCTGCAAAAAACTAACCTAAGAAATATGAACTTCCCAAGGTAGCTGAACCACGAAATTTCGAAACTTTTAAAACCATGAAATCGATAATTTCTTTACACACAAACCTCAAACTCACAAACCTCAAACCCACAAACCTCAAACGCACAAACCTCAAACCCACGAACCCTAAACCCACAAACGTCAAACCCCCAAACCCGTAAACCCACAAACCTCAAACGCACAAACCTCAAACCCACAAAAATTATATGTCAAACCCACAAACCTCAGACCCACGTACCTCAAACCCACAAACCTCAAACCCACGAATCTCAAACCCCCAGACCCTTAAACCCACAAACCTCAAACCCACAAAACTCAAACGCACAAAAGACAA
>CAKNYM010046244.1:16502-40119 GCA_932195095.1 Andricus curvator
CCCAAACCCGTAAACCCACAAACCTCAAACCCACAAAAATTATACCTCAAACCCACAAACATCAAACCCCCAAACCCGTAAACCCACAAACCTCAAACCCACAAACCTCAAAGGCACAAAAGACAAACCTCAAACCCACGAACCCTAAACCCACAAACGTCAAACTCCCAAACCCATAAAAACCCACAAACCTCAAACCCACAAAAATTATACATCAAACCCACAAACCTCAAACACAAAAACCTCAAACGCACACACCTCAAACACATAAACCTAAAACCACAAATCCGCAAACCCACAAACAGCAAACCCACAAACCAACAAATTTCAAAGTCCCAAACCCGTAAACCCACAAACCTCAAACCCACTCAACATGTAAGTACATCATGCAGAATAGTCCACGAACCCACCAACCTTTAGGGTTTAGGTGTTTAGGGTTTATGGGTTTCAGGTTTATGGGTTTAAGGTATTTGTCTTTAGAGTTTATTCTTGAGGGCTTCGGGGTTGGGATTTGTGGGCTTAGGGTTATAGGGTTTAAGAAATTTGAGTCTCGATTTCATTGTTCAGGGTTTCGGGATGAGGTTTCATAAGTTTTCTAATTAAAAGCAAATTATTTTGAAATTTAAGCGATGTGAGTCTCTTCGAAATTCAATTAGTAAAATTTCTAAAAGAAAATTATTCAATTACCTTCAATTATTCAGCCAAATACCTTAAACCCATAAACCCTATACCCATAAACCCAAAACCCCTAAACCTAAAACCCATAAACCTACACTGGAAAAAAACTTATTTGAATCAAAGGAAATTTCTTTGATTCAAAGAAATGGTAGAGCAGAATATGGCCGAAGAAATATTTCTTCAGATTAAAGAAATCTTTTGTTTGGATCTGAGGAACGCCATTTTACGCCATGTAATAAATAAGTATTTGATATGATAGGGGAGTTCCGTAATGTAAAGAAGTATGGTGTAAGTCCAAGAAGATAATTATTACATACAAATAAATTTAACTCGGACTGAGCAAAAGTTTCTTTTGAACCTAATATATATTTCTTTGATTCAAATAAGCGTATTTTTTGGTAAATCTAACATTTCTTTGCAACAAAGAAATTTTTTTCAACGAAAATAAATATGTATTTGTTTCTAAGATGCGGCATATTGTTTAAAAAAAAGACGTAACAGAGTTGAGAAAATATTAACTGAATCAAAGAACAATTTACTCAAACAGAAAGTTCTCCTATTGTTTAAAAATGTTGAATAGTTAAAGTATGAAAATGAAGCAGGGCCATTCATTGAAAAAAATAGTCAATGCAATTATAATGATTATAATTTATAATAATATATTTATTTTCATTTTCGCGAAAAAGAATTTCAAGCAAGACCAACTGACTAATGCTTAGGAAGACTGATAAACACCAATCACCACATTTTTCAGATTATATCTACGGTGAAAATGTATGGCTAACTTAAAGACTGGAGCATCCATTTCTATTGTAAGTCTATAAAATCTGCGCATCTGGCGGTATATGTCTGAACTACTCAGTACAAATAAGGAATTTTACCAAAATATTTTTTCGAACGAATGGTGTATGAAGTTATTTCAAAAATATATTTCTTCACTTGAAGGAAATATTTATTGGACATAAATCGCTTCACTTTATTTATTAAAAGAAACATATCTTCCAAGTGAATAAATTATTACTTAAGTGAACAAATTACTTTATTCGACTAATGACACGTTCTATTAGAACGAAAGAAATATCGCTTTCACTTAATTAATATTGCTTTCATTTATGTCAATATTTCTTTGATTCAAAGAAACCAAAATATTTGTTTCACGCATCGATGAGTTACTTATTTCAAATCAAATATTTTTTAATTCAAAGGCTCAAAATTATTGAACTAAAAAAATATTTCTTTGGATGCGAAAGCAAGATTTAAGGAAACTAGGTTCTTAGTTTTAAAGATATCAATTCCTTGACTTAATTATCTCATATTCTGCGGCCAAGAAATATTTCTTTATTTCAAAGAAATGGCGCCCAAAGAAATGATTCCTTTAAATCAATGCACGAGTTTTTTGCTTTTAAACAATATTTAGTACAATTAAATAAACGGTTTTTTGGCTCAAATGAATACAATCAAAGAAATGCATTTCTTTGGATCCAAAAATTTTTTTTCTTAGTGTATAAACCCTAAACCCATAAACCCATGAACCCTAAACCCTGAAGGTTGGTGGGTTTGTGGACTATTCTGCATGATGTACTTATATGTGGAGTTTTATGAACATGGGGTTTGATGTTTGTTGGTTTGCTGTTTGTGGGTTTGAGGTTTGGGGATTTTTGGTTTTAGGTTTATGTGTTTGAGATTTGGGGGTTTGAGGTTCGCGGGTTTGAGGTTTGTGGGTTTGAGATTTGTGGGTTTACGGGTTTGAGGTTTAATTTTGTGGGCTTGCGGTTTGTGGGTTCGAGATTCGTGGGTTTGGGGTTTGTGTGTTTACGGGTTTTGAGGTTCGTGGGTTTGAGGTATAATTTTTGTGGGTTTGAGGTTTGTGCGTTTGAGGGTTTGAGGTTTGTGGGTTCACGGGTTTGAGGTTCATGGGTTTGAGGTTCGTGGGTTTGAGGTTTGTGAGTTTGAGGTTTGTGTGTAAAGATATTACCGATTTCATGGTTTTGAAAGTTTCGAAATTTCGTGGTTCAGCTACCTTGGCAATTTCATATTTTTTTAGGTTGGTTTTTTGCAGAAAACTAAAAAAGTAGCAGTGCTACATGAAATTATAATTCGTTATATTATAATTCGTTATATTATAATTCGTTACGAGTATTTTTAAAAAAATTTATTAGAATCGGTCATAAATTGAGCAGTCAGCAGAATTTTGAACAAAATTTTATAAAAAAACTCACTGTGCGCCGGTCAGGTCTTGGCATTTTTGAGTGAAAACAAACCTTATTGTGTGCTAGTTTTTGTGTTATAAATATTTGGCGCTTGGCTGCAATGAGCAGGGGATATAATATCTTTCGCTTGATAGTGGGAAGGCTCCTGGCCACTTGGGTTCGACTTTGAGCGACGCGACACGTTGACATAACGACGGGTATTCCCACAATTAGGCGCAACATATTATATCCCATTATACTGCAGTCCGGCCTTCTTTTATTCTTGTGAAAGTAAAGTGCGGGTTTGAAAAGATAATTTTATAACTGTTACCACAATATTGATGAATGATAAGTGCCAACCTAAACAGCTGACAGACGACAAGGCGTACGACCAGATGACTACTGGTACTGAGAAACCAGTGAACCTTACTGAATAAACCAGTCCCGGAACTCCACTGAATGAACCAGTGAATTCTCACTGATTGTCAGTGATACACTTCCGGCTGTTTCAACCAGTGAGATTTCACTGGTTCATTTTAAGAGAGTACGTTTAGACGATATTCACTTCATTACAACTCTTCCTCTCACAAATTATACCTATCCATGTTCACTCTTCACAAATTTTTAATTATTATTTTCAAGTTCAGTATGTGTTGAAATATGTTTTAAAACAATTATCCCTGGAATTTATACTTTATGCTCCTGAGATTATTATGTGAATGCTTTAAGTTAATTGGAAGTTAAAATTATACTACCTCTAGTAAAAATAATTATAATGATTGAACTGCAATATTATAAGTTTCAGGGAAAAATCCATGTATTTAAATTGCATTTAAGAATCTTTGAAATGACACGTCAAGGGAATCATCATCAGTTTAATTTTCGAGTTTTCAACCACCCTAAAGTACCTTTGGATAATAACCCCCCCCCCTTCCCGATCTATCATTACATGGGGCGCGATTGTCTAAATTTTTCTCAAGAAATTTCAGCACTATTTGAAGTTTTTAGCTTCAAAAATTAAACTTCAACACGAAATTAATATAAATTGGTATAAACTACTCATCTTAAAAATATTCTTAAGGCTTTTCTATTTTCTGTCCCATTTCCAGGTCAGACTTGAGTTACGCGGTCATAAATCTTTTATGAAATTGTCTGTATACAGAAAGACAGTTTAAAGAAAATAGTCAAACTTTATAATTTTATATTTGGTTTCTTTCCTATCTTCGGATACATGAAATTCAAAAATTTCAATTCTGAATCTTATGTTTTTCAAAGTCTCAAGTAGATTAACATTGATACAAGAAAACATTTAATTTGGAGTGTAGATAGCAAAACATCAAATAAATATTTGTTCCATTACAAAATGATCTTTTTTAATTGACAATTCAACTGCGTGGGTAAAAGTTGAACTACTTAGTTGGGCATTTATTATTATTTTTTTTAATGAAGGTTCATCTCTTTGGTTGAAAATTTAACTATTTCGTTGAAAATTAATTTTTTTTTTGCTGAAAATTCATATTTTATGTTTGAAAATTCAATTTTTGTACAGAAAATTCATCTTTTGGCTCGAAGGTTCAACAATTTAGGTGAACTTTTTTTTTCTATCATAACTGAAATATCAGTTTTTGTTGAAAAAGCGTTATATTAATTTTATAATTCTTTTTTCAATAAAATTTTTTTTTTAAATATCAACTGTTACACTTTTTTCTTATGATTTCATCCTTTTTTTTATTAAAAATGCAACTACTTGGTTGAAAATTTAACTATTTAGTTTGAATTAACTTTTTCGTGAAAAATAAATATTTTTGTAGAAAATTACCACTATTTTGTTGAAAATTCGTCTTTTTTGTTAGAGAATTTATCTTCTTGGTGGAAATTCATTCTTCTGATTGAAAATTCAACTATTCGGTTTTAATGAACTATTCATTGTAAATTCAACAATTTTATTACCAAGTCGTCCTTTTTGATTTAAAATTTAATTATTTTGTTCAAAATTCATTTTTTTTGTGAGGATTCATCACTTTTCTGGTAAATTCATCTCCTTTATTACAAATTTTAAGTATAAAAAATAACCTCCACCATTTTTTGAAAATTTGACATTTTTGCACAACTTTTCAGTTCTAAAAGAGTCATGAAGCTCAACGAAAATAAAATTTTTAAAAAGTCAGAAACATAAAAGATGGGGGTAATAATCATTTTGAAGATTGTAAAATGAAAAATTTTTTTTGAAGATTCAACTTCAAGACATTTGATTAGACTGAGTAGAGTTTCGTTCTTTTTCTATAAGGTTTTTGACCATTTTTGAAAGTTTGCGAATATTTTAAAATTTTCTAATAAAATAAATTTTTCAAAATGAAAACTAATTTTAAATTTCCCCGGGAATATTAAAAAACATTTTATCACCTTGAATCCTTTGAAAATTCTTAAGAAGCAGAAAAGTTACATTTTGTTTTAGATTTTTGAGAGGATTTTCAAATGAAATTTTTTTTGAAATCTTGTCAGTATCTGTGGAAATAATTCGAATTTTTTCCAAAATTTTTGGTAAAACTTTCAAACTCAAAAAATTCCTTAAAATCTTCCAGATTTTTTCTTTAAATTTTGATAATCTTTTGAAATATTTTAATATATTTCAAAATCCTGTTCAAAAATGTATTGTCTGAAATAAAATATTATTTAATATTTTAGTCAAAATCTGAAGAATGTTGTGTAATATCTTGATACCTTTCGAAATTTTTATTTTCATTCAAAAACAGTTTAATTCAACCAAAATAGACGAATTTTCAATAATATAGTAGAATCCACAAGAAACAAAGATCAAATCTCTACCAAAGGAGATAAATTTTCAAACCAAAAAGACGAATTTTCTACGAAAGAGTTGAATTTTCATCCAGGAAAGATTTTTCAGGTAAGAGAGAAACAAATTCCAACCAAATACAAATTTTTTAAATTGTCAAGGCAAATTCTATAGGAAACAGTTGAATTTTTAGCCCGAAAATATGAATTTTTAAACAAAAATTTAATTTGTAACCAAACAGTATTTTATGATCATATCATATTATATCAAAATCCACAACAAAAGAAATTTTAAAAATGAAAAAGAAACGTTTTTTCAATTATGGGAGACACAAAAAAAGCCCAAGTGCAAACTCGTGGCTTCCCAGAAGTTCTACGAAATTTTCGTTTGAGTTATTTGATAGTCTATACTGTTTTTACAGTAATTTTAAAATGATATATCGTTAAGGCCATGTGACGAGTGGGTCACGTGACCGGATTCCTACCTTACCGACACTTTTTTTATTTGTTAACTTATTTCCACACGAATAGCCACATCGAGTTAAAAATTTTAGATAATAAATAAGAAGCACTCAGAAAGGTGGGTCTGGCCCTAAACTTTTATAACTATGAAAAAAGTTTTTTTTGTCAATCTTTTTTTTTGTTTTCATGATTATTAAAATTTAGGACCAGACCCACCTTTCTAAGTGCTTCCTATTAATAATCCCAAATTTTCAACTGGATGTGGCTATTCGTGTAAAAATAATTTAACAAATAAAAAAAGTGTCGGTAAGGTAGGAATCCGGTCACGTGACCCACTCGTCACATGATCCTAATAAAGAATTTTAAATGTAAAGTATGAAAAACTAGAAGAACTTTTTTTTAATTTTAAGAAGGGACAGTTTTGCTTTTGGACCTGAAACAGTGAAATGTGAGGAACATAAAATTGGTTTGAAATTGCTCATTCTATATATTTATGTACTTGAGTAAGAAGAAAAAACTTCTTGCGTGATACGATATGGTCGCTGTTTTGAAATAAGTAAAAGATTTTTTTGTGATAACTCAAGTTTGCTTTGGCTCGATCGCGACCAAAACTGCAAGCCAAAACCCGATATTTGAATTATTACAAAAAATTTTCTAATACGAACTGTATACCAACAAAAAATACTTTGCAACAATTTATAAGCAATTTGATCAAGATTGCTCTATTTTCCGAATTTCAAAACCACAAAATTCAAAAACATCTTAATTGTCACGTTACAAATTGGTACATGACGAATCTATTTTAGTCGATCCAACGCTACCTCTGCCAAGGCTTTGATTTTCACTTGACTTCGAAATCATTTCTAGTTGTAGCATAGATAATGTTCAAAATGCTATAAATAATATTAAGAATTTCTTCTAGAAAATCAAAAGGCAAGCGCAATTCTTTAACAGTTGGATCTAAACATTTTAATTCAGATTTTAAAAATTATACTTATATATCGAAAAAAAATCATTTCTTGTGGTATTCATAATTTTAAAGAGATTTCACATACACTAGTGACATCAATTGATCCCTACGTGCGTGTTTCATTTTTCGATTTGAAGGAAAAAGCAATTTATAATGAAAATATTTCAAATAAATATTTATTTTTACATTCTCATCCTAATGAGAAGGTATTGGTTTTATGTGAAATTTGACTTTTTTTTAAAATGGATGATCTCAAGATCTGTGCTAGAAATCAAGAGAAACTACATCTAGCTCTAGACATTGTCAAAGAGTACACTCAAGAGATTTGAATAGAGTTCGGGTTAGAGAAATGCGCCTAGGTTTATTTGAAGAAAGGAAAACTTAATGGCATCCCCCAAGATCCTGAGCTCGTCGACAGAAGCGCTATACGACACCTTTGCGCTGGAGAGACCTATACATACCTGGGCGTGCCATAGAGCCGCATTCAGGACGTGACATTTATAAAGGATACTTTCCGATGCAGATAAAAACGTCTCATCCGACGGATATGGTCTTCCGAACTGTCAGCGAGGAACAAAGTATCTGCGACGAACATGCTTGCCGTCCCAGTAGTACTCTATTCGTTTGGAGTGGTTCCATGGACGAAGGACGAGCTCAGATCCCTCGATCTCGGGTCCCGAAAGGTTATGCACATGAACAAAAGCATGCACCTTAAGTCTTCTGTTCCGCGACTTTACATCTCACGCCGTCAAGGTGGTCACGGAATACTGAATCTTGAATGTCTTCACAACAGGATGATTCTGGGTACAGCAGATATAGTCGCAAATGGACAAGACCCTCTTCTTAAAATGGTCAGGAAACACGAAGAAGTGGGCAAAGGGGGTTTTCTGTACAAAACAGCGGAGGAGGCTGCTGAAACACTCGGCCTTGACTTCAATATCAGGGGTGAGCAACATGCATCAAATATTATGCATCTTGAGTACTCACTCCTGAAGGCCCGGATTAAAAAAGCACAGGAAAAAATCTTCCGCGAACAGCTCCTCGACAAGATGATGCACGGCATCTTCGACAGAAATGTGGAAGATCAGTCAATGTCGTATGAGCTAACGTTTGCTTTCCTTAAATCACCCGGATTGAAGTCGGGCACGGAGGGTTTCATTTTAACATGAGAAGACGGTGTCATTTCCACTCTAGCATACCGTCGCCACTTTTTGAACCAAGACATTCCCGATGATAGCTGCAGAGCGTGTCATGCACACCCCGAGCATCTAGTATACATACTATCTAGTTGTCCAACTCATGCGGGAACGACCTACATCCAAAGGCATAATGCGGCTTTAAGAGTGATTTATCACCATTTCTGTCACTCTTATGGCATTAGCCCAAATACCGCTCCGCTGAACGCTCCTAGGGAAATAGAGTCAATTGACGAAAATGAGAAGTGCCGCATATACTAGAAGTTCATATTCTCGACAATTGTTTCTGTTGCACACTCGAGGCCTGCCATTGTTCTCCTTGACTTCAAAAACCGAACCATGTTCGTTATCGAATTTTCGGCACCACCTAACAAAAACGTCATACCCAAGGAGAAAGAAAAGAAAGAGAGGTATAAAGACCTTATAAAGGAGTTGCGACGGTTATGCCCGCAATATTCTGTTAAGCTAATCGTCTTGATCATTGGCGCTCTTGGAGTTGCCAATGTTTCACTGGTTAATAGCCTGAAAAGCATCCCTGCGTGTCAACAAAATGCTGAGAAACCTAATTCGGTGGGGCTAAATTTGCGAATGCCAACATCTAGTTCGGTGCACTCAAAAGCGCACTCACCTAGTTTGGGGCATTTTGAAATGCCCACTCCTAGGTGCGTGCGGTTTAAACGCCCATTGGACGTTTTCGGGTTGGGAGCCGATATATATATATATATATAATATTGAAAAAAAGGGTTAAACAACCACCGCAGGGTCCTACTGAGAGTAACTGCCATCGAAAATGACACTGGCTCCCAGCAGAACCACGGTAAATCACACTTATGGCCACGTCTCACGACCGTGCGATGGGTAGTCACAGGGCACGATGAAATCACAACGACAGGCCGGCGAAACCCTTGTGTGTCTTGAGGACACGAAGCAACCCAAGGATGACAGCTTTTTGCATCCATTTCGCAAGTGCCTTGGAATATTTTTGGCACGCGGGTATGGCTTTAAGGTTACGAACCAGTGATGTTTTCGCACCTCCGAGAGCACCTATTACAAGGACAATCACCCGTACTAAATATGTTGAGTACAGTCGTTGCAGCTCGCTTTTAAGGTCTTGATACCTCTCCTCCTTTTCTTTCTCCTTGGCAGTGAAGTTGTATTCGGACGGAGCCGAGAATTCGATCACAAATATAGTTCGTTTCTCGAAGTCTTGGAGAACGATGTCAGGCCTCGAGTGCGGTTACGGTATGTTAAGGTGGAAATGACACCGTCCTGGCATGCGAAAATAAAACCCTCTGTACCTGAATTAAGCCCTGATGATTTGAGGAAAGCAAAAGTTTGCTCCTTCGACAAGGACTGTTTTTCCACATTTCTGTGAAAGTTTCCGTGCATTTTCTTGTCGAGTAGCTCTTGGTGAAAATTTTCAACCTCTGCTTTCTTCACTTTGGTTTTTAGAAGTAAAGCTGAATATATAGATGAAAATATAGATGAAGTACTGATGTTGAAATTCAGGCCAAGGGTCTGGGCCGCTTGCTCCGCGGCTTTTTAAAGGAACGCTCCTTCGCCAATCATCTCGTGGTTCCTGACCATCTTTAGGAGAGGATCTCTACCATTCGCAACGATGTAAGCTGTACTTAGAACAATCCGGTTATGAAGACACTGGAGATTCAGAAGTCCGCGTCCCCCTTGACAGCGTGAAATATATAATCGCGGAACTGACGAATTGATATGCAATCTTTTATGCACAGAGAGGAGTTAACCGCGACCGTTACTGCCAAGTCCGCTGCCGTCGCGCAGAACTTGCGAGTCGGAGGGAGGCCTAAGCTGTTGCTGCGCTCGCATGAACCATTGCGGGCGAACCTCAACCGTTCCGGCGCGTGACCGTAATACGCAGCGCAGCTATAGTTACTCCACTCGCAGTGATAGGTACGGTTTACTCCGCAAGCATTACTGCGCGCACCGTTTTTTTCTATGTGGGTAAACCTGGAAATACCACTTTGTCAAAAAAACGTAAGATCTTTGCCATAATTGAGGGCTCATTGAAGGCTCATTCAATAGCCAAAAGCCAAATTTTGAGCTCTGCATTTTTTTTAAACGCATGGTACTCTCAGCTTTACGTCAAGCTAGAAGTACCATGGCAGAAATATCGCTTATATCAATTTTTTTCTTTTCACAGGAATTGAGGGCTCATTTGAGGCTCTTGCATGACTTTCAGTGTAGATTTTCAAAAACAACCCCTATCAAAAAAAAAAATACCCTAACAAATAAATATCCACTTATCATAAAAGTGAGTACATAAGAATTGAAGGCTCATTTAAGGCTCTCTAAAGCCACAAAAATCAATATTCCAATACTATCCCTTAACATAAAAAAAATTTCGACGTTTGTGACAGCGACACAAAAACATTCGAGTACGCGCGACGACGATCAGCTGATATCGTTAGACTTCACACCGTCCAATCCCATTGCGGTGGTAACCGCGAAGGTTCGGGAATCTGGCAGTAACTGTTACTGCGACGGACGCAGCAATCGCTGCAGAATCTTTTACGGTGGCGCACAGTGACTGTCACGGTGTAGCAGTAATATTTCCGTCATCAACCGTAACCGTCGCTGCCCAGCCACAACATGATTTTTCTGCAGACCTCTTGTGGTCGGCGCAGCAACGGTTACGGTGAAAACTGCACCCGTTCTGGTTTACTGCTCTCCGTGTGCATATGCATGATCCCACGTGCAGTGACAATAAGGGCCTCAAGCTTGTTCTTCGTCCATTGAAGTATCCCAAAAGAGTAGAGTAGAACCGGGATGGCAAGCATGTTAGTCGCAGATACCTTGTTCAACGCCGACAAATTGGAAGACCAAATCTGTCGAAGAAGATGCTTGTATCTGCTTCGGAGAGACTCCTTCACTGATGTTACGTCCTGAATGCGGTTATGAGGCACGCCCAGGTAAGTATAGGTCTCTCCAGTATTAAGATGTCTGATAACACTTATATCCACAAGCTCAGGGTCCTTGGGAACGCCAGTAATCTTTCCTTTCTTCATATAAATTTTGGCACACTTGTCCAAGCCAAAGTCCATTCCAATCTCTCCTGTGTTGTTCTTGACAATATTTGTAGCAGTTTGAAGTTTGCTTTTACCAGAGGCATTGATCTTCAGGTCATCCATATAAAATACATGAGTGACCTTATGCTCGCGCAGATTAGTGTCGCCACAGAGGTATCCAGGAGAATTTCGTAGTGCGAGAGATAGAGGCAGAAGTGTGATTCAAAAAAGCAAAGGGCTCATGGTATCACCTTGAAAGATACCTCTCTGGAAGGTGACGTTGTTCGTTGTCACACGATAATTTCTAGATGAGATAGTAAATCTAGTTTTCCAAAGAGGCATCAAAGTCTCTATGCATCTCACTATGTGTGGATGTACCTTTAAGCTTTCCAACAGACAGATGATAGGTCTATGAGAGGTTGAATCGAAAGTTTTCCGGTAGTCAATCCAGGCCATTGACAGGACGCGCTGATGGGCTGCAGCGTCTTTACAGACACACCTGTCAATTAGCAGGTTCTCTCGACAGCCTGCTACACCTTTTTTCGAGCCACGTTGTTCGTACATCTCTCGCCATACAGGCTCAATTCGTCGAACAATCCTGTTGTTGAGGACAGCTGTAAAGATCTTATACAGCGTGTTCAAACAAGTTATTGGCCTGGAATTCTCTGGGTTGGACAAGTTGCCTTTTTTCGGCAGGAGTATAGTGCGTCCTAACACCAGCCACTGCGGAATGGGAGTCTCCGACTTTAAATATGAGGTACATATACGGGCCAAATGTTGGTGTGTAAAAGTAAACTTCTTCCACCAAAAGTTTTTGATACAATCTGGTCCAGCAGCGGAAAAGTTCTTCGTGCCTCTAAGTGCTTATTTCACCTCTTCCACAGTGATTGATGGACATTTCTCCTCAGATTTTATGAGGTCGCAAAACTCCTTGAAGCGGATGATATTGTCAGTATCTTCTTTCAACTCTAGTGTTTTCGGGATCTTGTACACCTCTCTCCAAAAAGTCTCTACCTCCTTGGGCTTGGGTGGATTTTTTACAGAAACAGGTAGATCGATGAAGAGGCGCGATGGGTCAGCGAGAAAATGTTGATTCTCCCTGATCGATCTCTCCCTCTTCTGTATTCTCCTCCTTGCGTCAGATAACAGCCGCATTTTGTCAACAATATGCTGCTTGATTGTCAGCAGCTTTGACTTGTATAGTGTGTCATTCAAGATCCTTAGTTCTTGGGCGAACTTTCAAACCCTTTCAGTAAACGGTCTACCAGATGTTATGTAGTCAATCACACATTGAATACGGGACGCATTCTGTCTTGCCCATCCAATCTTCTTGATCAGTAGATGCAAGCGTCTTTTGGTCTTTTGATCCATCGTTGGTTTCAGCCTTCGATTTGAATCAGCCAAAGTTCTCGCAGCACTATAAACTGAGCAATTGATGGTCCAGAGGTCGGACTCTTGCGAGATATCTCCACGAAGGAAGACATCGATTTCAGCCAGATCTTGGGGTTTAGGAGGAACTTGCATGTTAATGTTCCTTCTAGTAATGAAATTGCGATCATCTCTCAGAAGGTGCCTGCTTTCTGCGGTTGATCTCAATGTCGCTTCCTCATCTTCGTCTGCAGCTTGATCAAGCAGCGGTTGGGGAAGCGCTCCGCGTACATATCCATTTTTCCGGTGGTTGACGGCTTGATTTCGCAAAGACTGATGCGAAACGTGCTGAAGCTCTGGGTGTTTCTGGCACCACAGAGTGTGCATACGCGCCGTAAAGCCTCCGCGAACAGGGATAATGCTGGCATCGTAGCAGTCTAGCACGTCATCCCTGAGTTTATCCGTCCACTCAATGTGGGCGTTTCGCCGGTTCGTCGTCGTGTTTCCATCTAAATTATTTTCAGCACCCCGAACTCTAGGCTGATCGGCATTGTTTTCCGACCCATTGTAATGATTAGCTTTACGCCGCCTGAGATTGTAACTGTGACGGTTTTCTTCTCGGACCTTCATAATTTGTTGCTTTGCCTTCTTCCGGAGATCTTCCCGATTTTCTTAGAATCCTGTTTCAATTTCCTCTTCCAGAATTTGTTTCGACATTAAATCACCGTCTGCTCTCATCTGGACTCCAAAGAGAAGTTCAAAAGGAGTCATGCCAATGCTTCTCTGGAATGTTGAGTTCAATACCAGCTGGAGACGTTCAATATGACGATACCACTTGGATGGATCGTCTATTGATAGTTTCGTTAACACTGGAATTATAGTCCTGTTCAACCGTTCCACTTGAACATTTGCCCGTGGAAGTCCTGTTGTTATAATCAAGAACGGATTACCAAAAATTACCTTTTGACCCTCCAATTTTTGGAGGACTTCTTTCGCTCCCGTCGATTTCGTTGGGTACAGCCAGGTCAACTTCGTAAATCCATCGATGACAGCTAAAACATGATGATATCGTTTACTGGTAGTCTCCAATGGTCCTAGGTAGTCAATGTGATACGTATGTAGTGGTATGCTATCCTTTGTCAAAGGGTGCAGATAACCCTCCTGTTTTCCTTGTTTCTTGTCCTCAAGGATACATTTTACACAGTTAGAAATAACCTTTTCTATCTGTTGTTTGAGATTCGGAATATAATATTCCTGCTTGATAAGTTCTTCGGTTCTCTTGGTAGCAAAGTGACCTCCTTCATGAGCAGTTCGGATGATCTCACTCTGCATCGACTCTGGAACGACAAGCACGTCTCGACCTTCCTGCTGGGAATACAGTAGACTATTCTGGACAAAGTAGTTTTGGTAGGGCTTCTCTGTCAGGATCTCTAAAATCAAGCGGATTTCGTTGTCCTCATCTTGAGCTCTTTTCATCCGTGGAGCGATGTCCTGTACTATAGCACACATGACCGATAACGACTTAAGGCATCCACACGTTTTATCCTATTGCCCGATCGATGCTCGATTTTGTATTTAAACGTTTCTAATTCCATAACCCATCCTGCTATTTTGTGAGAAATATCTCTGTTATCCATAGCCACACAAAAAAAGTATACGGAGTCAAAAAAACGATCTATATAACATTGTAGTAATATTGGTCCAGCATAGTCGAAATCCAAATTTTTTCAATTATCTGCTTACCATTTTTTTTGTTTGACTTTGAATTTTTGGTTTAGGTTAAATTTTTGCAACTTGACTGCTAAACATCTAAAATTTTTTTTAGTTTTTAGGAGAGGAGAAGAGAGAGAAGATGTTTAGTGGCCAACTTGCACAAATTTAACCTAAACCATAAATTCAAAGTCAAATACAGAAAAAAGTGGTAAGCAGAAAACGGTACAGATAAAGGATGAAAAGTTAAGACAATATAAAATATTATCATTAAAATCACTCCACCGTTATGGTAGACAAAAAAATTGAAATTTCCAAACTTATTTTCCAGAAAAACGAATAGAAACTATGCAAGTGCAGATATTTTGTGGACAGATTAGAAGGAATTAAAATAATCGAAAATGAAGTATGTCAGAATGAAATTAAAAATAACCATGATAAAAAAAATTGAAATGTCCAAACTTATGTTGCACACGGAGGAATAGAAACCATGTAAGCGCACACACTATGTGAACGGATTAGAAAGAATGAAATTAATCGAAAATACAGCATGTAAGTATGGAATTACAAATAACCATGAGAGGTGTGTCTACTGCTCGCATTAAGAGGAATTAAACAAAATGGAAAATATGTTCGCATGCATGGAACACAACACAAGTGGCAATAGTTAAGGAAATAGAAAAGAATTGGTTTCGGAGATAAACCTATTCTTTCGTTGGGCACTTCTCTCGATGAAAAATTAGCACATTCAAAAAAATTAAATAATGCACACCCTTTCGTTTATATCTGAAAATATTAATTTTTCTCTATCCTTCTCTTCTTACGGGGATGGTATTGATTGTAAAGGATGCGACGGTATTTACATTGGAGAAACAAGTAGAACCACTAACACACGTATGAAAGAACACATATACGATTTTAAAAATGATTTTCGAACCACATCACTAGTAAAAAATTCCCATGAGAACGATCATCATTTCAATTTTCAAAATTTTACAATTTTGAATTCTGAAAAGAATTATAAAAAAAGAATGCTCAAAGAAATGTTCTTCATCAAAAAGAACAATAAATCAATAAACACAAAAACAGACATACAATTTCTCAGTCGCAAATATGGCCATCTAATAGAATCAACAAATTATAAACATTAATTTTATCAATTTTTCCTTATCCATTTGAGGTTATGTTTTAATCAATAATTTAATTCTATAATTTAATACTATAATTTTTTAACCACACCCAACATTCACAAGACTTTTTATTGTTATAAAATTGTAATATTAACCGTCTCATATTAACATACCGAAAATGTATTTTATACAACTACACATTTAATTTCCATTTTTAAATTTAACTTTCATTCACACAACATATTGATAACTTATAGTACTTTTTCCATTTCGTTTAACTTAAATTGTGATATTTATTTCCATTTCTACATGCAAAGCATTGATTGTAGTTAATTGTGACGTCATACTCCTAAGCGCGCCTTACAGCCATATAGACCTTGCGTTATAGAGGTGTTCTGCCTTCTTATTTATATACCATGACCATACAATACGAACTCTGTATGCCCATGCTCTCGGAGGAAGTAAGCATGGCGCTGGCCCTAATGAAAAAATGATTTATTATTAAAAATTACAAACCCGAGACCATTGGTAAAACTCAAAAGAGTTCTTATAATTTACATTAAAAAATATATTTAATGTTATCAAAATTGATTCTTACGAAATTAAAAATGTTTTACTATATTACGAAACTCTTTACGAATATGCATACCACAATATTGTGAATCAATCTAATCTTGAGGTAAGAAACTAAAGCTTTATAACGTTATTATATTATAATTTATTTATAAAATATTAATCATTGACAGCTTTTATACACCGCAGGCATGATTCGCGCGTGTTACGTGCCTGTTTTCAGGAACTTAAGTAGCCCGTTATGGGTCAGTGGCGGGAGCAGTACAATAATGGCCTCATTATTGTACTGTAAAATAATGGGACCTTTAATTACTTAACGGATTATAGGCCCTCTCTAAGAACCTCCCCCCCCCCCCCGCCCCTTTGACGAACTGTCACAAAATATGTGTACCCCCCCCCCCACCTCACTGTACGTAGTTTATGGTTTTCCCTGACCATTATCATTTGAATACCAGCATTTTATTCTTGGATTATTTTTACCATAGGATCTTTTGTAAACGGACTAAAACAATATTTCAGATATAAATTTAAAATTTATTTATTTTCAACAAAAAACATACTTTTCTACCATAAAAGATGAATTTTTAACAATTTACTTAAATTTTCAACCTAAAAAGGTGAATTCTCAACAAAAAAGTGTAATAGTTGATATTTCAAATTCTCAACCAAAATTTTAGCTTGTGCCTTTTTTTAAAAAAAAAGTTGTTTTTTCATTTACAATGTATTCTTATAACAAAAATTGATTACAAATTTGTACCTCTTTTCTGGATGAACAAATTTTGTTCCTGTCATTTTTTTCGTAGATTGTGTTATTCGTCTAAAAATTTAATTTTTCTAGTTACAGTGCCGTTTTTTACGAATAAAACAAAAACTACGCGTCATATTAAAAAGTAAATAATAACAAATTTGTAGATCCTATTTAGGTACAAAATTTTGGTCCATTCATCTTTTGTCGTATCTTGCATAGTTTGACAGCAAAATGGAATTTTTTATTTTTCATTATTTTTTTGTCCGATCAAAATTTGAATTTTTGATTTTTCGAAAAATTCAAAAAGTTGGTATGAAAATATTGTAGGGTGTTCAAAAAGCAACGTTTTTCTCCTACATAGTTTTTTTTATATCGTGCGTTTTTTGGCTTAAAATGTTAATTTTCGTTTGTTTTTTTGAATTTTGAAAATGCTATAACTCCAGTAATTTTGTTTTTATCAGAAAAAATCATGAGGATATTTTGTTCATATTTTTGAGTACTACTTATAGCCGCACATAGAATTTTCAAATCATCAAAAAAATTGGTCTCAAAAATTTTCGAAGTGCGCTCACTTTTTGAATTTTTATCCAAAATGGCTGACACCTTCGTAAAAATCATTCTTTCTAACTCAGGAGGTCTCAAAACGTGAAGATTTGATGAAAACCGACAAAGTCAAATTTTACATAAAACTTATACCATCTCATTAGAATGAGAATGTAAAAATAAAGAAAAAATAAAATAAATGAAGTGATGAAATTAATAAAAATTAAGAAAATTAATCCAAATAATAAAATGAAGAAAATAAAGAAAGTAATGAAAATTAATGAAATAAAGAAAATCAATAAACTACAGAAAATATAGGAAAATTATTTTAAATAATTTTTTTCTGAAAAAAGATCTTCTCCTTTCGCTCCGCTGGAAAACGAACCACAAAACTACTGATTTCCAGTATCGAGAGAAGAAACTTTTTCCAGAAATACACGCATTATTTTGCTAAATGGTACAAATTAAATTTTTCAAGGAATCTGTATTATCATTAGAGAATAACAGAAATTATTTAACGTCTTTTCAGACTAGTAGGAGTTATGAAAGAAAAATTATTTTAAATAATTTTTTTCTGAAGAAATATCTCCTTATTAATCTTATTCCTATTAGATCTTATTTTTCCCAGCGGAGCAAAGGGAGAAGATCTTATTTCAGAAAAAAATTATTTAAAATAATGTTTCTTTCATAACTCCATCTAGTCTGAAAAGACGTTAAATATTTTCTGTTATTCTCTAATGATAATTCAGATTCCTTGCAAAACATAGGAAATCAAAAAAATGATGAAGAGTATAGAAATAAAATAAAGAAAACAATAATTTAAATGAAGTGATTAAAATAATAAAAATTAAGAAAATTAATCCAAATAACAAAATGAAGAAAATAAAGAAAGTAATGAAAATTATTAACATTAATAAAATAAAGAAAATTAATAAAATACAGAAAATGTAGGAAAATTATTTTTAATAATTTTTTTCTGAAAAAAGATCTTCTGCTTTCGCTTTGCTGAAAAACGAACCACAGAACTACTAATTTCCGGTATCGAGAGAAGAAACTTTTTTCAGAAATACACGCATTATTTTGCTAGATGGTACAAATCAAATTTTTCAAGGAATCTGTATTATCATTAGAGAATAACAGAAAGTATCTAACGTATTTTCAGACTAGTAGGAGTTGTGAAAGAAAAATTATTTTAATTAATTTTTTTCTGAAGAAAGATCTTCTCCTTATTAATCTTATTCTTATTAGATCTTATTCTTCCCAGCGGAACAAAAGGAGAAGATCTTTTTTCAGAAAAAAATTATTTAAAATAATTTTTCTTTCATAACTCAATCTAGTCTGAAAAGACGTTAAATATTTTCTGTTATTCTCTAATGATAATACAGATTATTTGAAAAATACAGGAAATTAAAAAAATGAGGAAAATTATAGACATAAAATAAATAAAACAATAAAATAAATGAAGTGATGAAAATAATAAAAATTAGGAAAATTAATCCAAATAATAAAATGAAGAAAATAAAGAAACTAATGAAAATTAATCAAATAAAGAAAATTAATAAAATACAGAAAATATAGGGAAATTATTTTAAATCATTTTTTTCTGAAAAAAGATCTTCTCCTTTCGCTCCGCTGGAAAACGAACCACAGAACTACTGATTTCCGGTATCGAAAAAAGGAACTTTTTTAGAAATACACGCATTATTTTGCTAGATGGTACAAATCAAATTTTTCAAAGAATCTTTATTATCATTAGAGAATCACAGAAAATATTTAACGTCTTTTCAGACTATTAGGAGTTATGAAAGAAAAATTATTTTAAATGATTTTTTTTGAAGAAAGATCTTCTCTTTATTAATCTTATTCTTATTAGATCTTATTCTTCCCAGCGGAGCGAAAGGAGAAGATCTTTTTTCAGAAAAAAATTATTTAAAATCATTTTTCTTTCATAACTCCATCTAGTCTGAAAAGACGTTAAATATTTTCTGTTATTCTCTAATGATAATACAGATTCCTTGAAAAATATAGAAAATTAAAAAAAATGAAGAAAATTATAGAAATAATGAAAAGAAATGAAGTGATTAAAATAAAAAAATTAAGAAAATTAATCCAAATGATAAAAAAAAGAAAATAAAGAAATTAATGAAAATTAATAAAATAAAGAAAATATAGGAAAATTATTTTAAATAATTTTTTCTGAAAAAAGATCTTCTCCTTACGCTCCGCTGTAAAACGAACCACAGAACTACTGATTTCCGGTATCGAGAGAAGAAACTTTTTTCAGAAATACACGCATTATTTTTCTAGATGATACAAATCAAATTTTTCAAGGGATCTGTATTATCATTAGAGAATAACAGAAAATATTTAACGTCTTTTCAGACGAGTAGGAGTTATGAAAGAAAAATTATTTTAAATAATTTTTTTCTGAAGAAAGATCTTCTCCTTATTAATCTTATTAAATCTTATTCTTCCCAGCGTAGCGAAAGGAGCTCTTTTTCAGAAAAAAAAATTATTTAAAATAATTTTTCTTTCATAACTCCATCTAGTCTGAAAAGGCGTTAAATACTTATATGTTATTCTCTAATGATAATACAGATTTCTTGAAAAATATAGGAAATTAAAAAAATAAGGAAAATTATAGAAATAAATAAAATAAATGAAGTGATTAAAATAATAAAAATTAAGAAAATTAATCCAAATGATAAAATGAAGAAAATAAAGAAAGTAATGAAAATTAATAAAATAAAGAAAATGATAAAATTTTGAACCAAAAAGGAAGAATTATTCTGAACCAAAAATATACAGAATGAACGAAAAAGGGTTGATTTTTCTTATTTGTTTTTTGAAAAGAGGGGAAAAAGAGGAATTTCTTAAAAAGGGGAGTAGAGAGGAATAGGAAAAAGAGTTTGAAGCATGTATCTGGTTATAAAATATACTTAAAAATAGAAGAATTTTTTTTTTCTTCAAATGAAATTTGATGAAAATATGATTAATAACGAGAACATTAATGTCAACTACTGTACATTCTTTCTAACTGCAGTGACGTGTGCAGTGTTCATCATTAAAGTTCAAATCTCATTTCCCAGCTTGTTTGACCAGTTTGTAGCGTAAAGTCTGCGACCTACGTCAAAATCAAAACATTTTAAATTGAGTTTATATTTTCAAAATGTACCATCAAACTCTCGAAGATATTTTGGAAAAAAATTTACCCGATGCGGAATTAAAGGAGGCAAGGCGAATTTTGTACGGCTGTGAAAAAACTGAGTAAGAAATATTTACAAAAATACATTTGATCAATTGAATGCAAGTCGTGTCGTGACTTTCTACTGATATTGTTATTTGTTTTGATCACTTTTCTGCGCTGTAAAATAAGATAAGGATAACTTATGAGAAAGGTATTTCCTTTACTAAATTAATTTAATAATTATTCATTTAAAACATTTATTTATTGTATTTACTGTATTCATTTATTTTATTTACTTCATTTACTTTCTTTATTTCTTCATTTCGTTGATTTTATTTATTTCATTCGTTTTCTTTATTTTATTAATTTTCTTAAGTTTATTGATTTCATTATTTTCTTCATTTTATTAATTTGATTAATTTTTTTTATTTTCATTATTTCCTTTATTTTATTCACTTTCTTTAGTTTCTTTTTCTCTTTATTTTCTTCATTTTATTAATTTTTTCTATTTTCATTATTTTATTAATTTTCTTTATTTCATTATATATCTTTATTTTCTTCACTTTATTCATTTTCTCTATTTTCCTAATTTTATTGAATTTCCCGTACATTACTTATGTTATTTATTTTCTGTATTGTCTTCATTTTTTTATGTACTTTATTTTCCTCATTTTATTATATTCTTTATTTTCTTCATTTTATTAATTTTCTTTATTTTATTCACTTTTCTTTATTTAATTTATTTTCTTCATTTTATTAATTTTTTCTATTTTCTTTCTTTATTTTTTTTGTCTGCATTTCCTTACTTTTTTTACATTCTTCATTTTCTTTATTTTATTCATATGTTCTATTTTTTTCTTATAATTATATTCTTTATTTTGCTAATTTTGTTTATTTTAGTAATTTTTTTAATTTTCATTACTTTCTTTATTATTTTTTTTATTTGATTAATTTTCATTACTTTCTTCATGTTCTTTATTTCATTCGTTTTTTTTTATTTCCTTCAGTTTATTAATTTTCTCTATTTTCTTTTCAACACTAATTTTCTTTATTTTATTAATTTTCATTACTTTCTTTATTTTATTAATTCTATTAATAAAATAATTGTATTAATTTTCCATTTTCATTATTTTATTTATTTTTTTTATGTTTTCATTTTATTAATTTGATTCATTTTCTTCATTTTCATTTTTGTTTTTATTTCATTCATTTTTTTCTCTTTTTTTTATCAATTTTATTTATTTTTTTCATTTTCTTAATTTCATTACTTTTCTTTATTTTCTTCACTTTATTAATTTCCTCTATTTTCCTAAAATTATTGAATTTCCCGTATATTACTTATTTTATTTCTTTTCTGTACCATCTTCATTTTTTTATATACTTCATTTTATTATTTTCTTCATTTTATTGATTTTCTTTATTTTATTCACATTTTTCCTTTTCTTTATTTTCTTTATTTAATTTTTTTTAAATTAATTTTCTTTACTTTCTTCATGTTCTCTATTTCATTAATTTTCTTTTATTTCCTTCATTTTATTAATTTTCTTTGTTTTACTAATTTTAATTATTTTATTAATTTCCTTTATTTTCTTTGTTTTCTACATTTTATTAATTTCATTTATTTTCATTATTTTCTTCATTTTCATTATTTCCCTTATTTTATTCACTTTCTTTAGTATCTTTTTCACTTTCTTTTCTTCATTTTATTAGGTTTGTCCATTTTCATTATTTTATTAATTTTCTTCAGTTTATTCATTTTATTAATTTTCTCTATTTTATTCTTTTTTTCTCTTAATTTGTATTATTTCTTCATTTTCTTTATTTTTATTAATTTTCTTTGTTTTACTAAGTTTACACATTCTATTAATTTCCTTTATTCTCTTTGTTTTCTACATAAATATTAATTTGATTAATTTTCATTACTTTCTTTATTTTATTAATTTTCTTAAATTTATTGATTTCATTATTTTTTTCATTTTATTAATTTGATTAATTTTCTTCGTTTTTATTATTTCCTTTATTTTATTCACTTTCTCCGTTTTTTTCTCTCTTTATTTTCTTAATTTCATTAATTTTTTCTATTTTCATTATTTTATTAGTTTTCTTTATTTCATTATTTATCTTTATTTTCTTCACTTTATTCATTTTCTCTATTTTCCTAATTTTATTGAATTTCCCGTAGATTACTTATTTTATTTCTTCTCTGTATTATCTTCATTTTTTATACACTTTATTTTCCTCATTTTATTATATTCTTTATTTTCTTCATTTTATTTATTTTCTTTATTTTATTCACTTTTTTCATTTTATTTATTTAATTTATTTTCTTCATTTTATTAATTTTCTCTATTTTCTTTATTATTTTTATTTTTTTTTGTCTGCATTACCTTAATTTTTTTACATTCTTCATTTTATTTATTTTATTCATTTGTTCTATTTTATTTCTTTTAATTATATTCTTTATTTTGCTAATTTTGTTTATTTTAGTAATTTTTTTAATTTTCATTACTTTCTTCACGTTTTTTATTTCCTTCAGTTTATTAATTTTCTTGTTAACATTAATTTTCTTAATTTTCTTTATTTCATTAATTTTCTGGATTTTCTATATTTTTTTATTTTTTATTAATTTGATTAATTTTCATTACTTTATTTATTTTATTAATTTTCTTCAGTTTATTTATTTCATTTATTTTCATTATTTTCTTCATTTTATTAGTTTGATTAATTTTCTTCATTTTCATTATTCCCATTATTTTATTCACTTTCTTTAGTATCTTTTTCTCTTTATTTTCTTCATTTTATTAATTTTTTCTATTTTCATTATTTTATTCATTTTTTCATTTTATTAATTTCAATCATTTTCTTCATTTTCATTTTGGTTTTTATTTCATTCATTCTTTTCTCTGAGTTTTATCAATTTTATTCATTTCTTTACTTATCTTTATTTTCTTCACTTTATTAATTTTCTCTATTTTCCTAAAATTCTTGAATTTCCCGTATATTACTTATTTTATTTCTTTTCTGTATCATCT
>CAKNYM010046244.1:52259-62678 GCA_932195095.1 Andricus curvator
TATAATTATTTGCGGAAATTTCCTGTTCCAAACTGAAAATTATAATTTTTTACTGAAATTCCCTGTCCCAAAGTAAAAATTATAATTCTTCAGGAAACAGGCCGATCCGAAAATCCAAATTATAATTATTAACTAAAATTCCCAGTCCCACAGTAAAAATTATAATTATTAACTTAAATTCCCCATCCCAAAGTGAAAATTATAATTCTTTACTGAAATTCTCTGTCTCAAAGTAAAAATTATGATTCTTTAGAGAAATTCTCTGTCCGAAAATCGAAATTATCATTCTTTACTGAAATTTCCTGTTCAAAATTAAAAATTATAATTCTTTACTGAAATTCCCTGTCCCAAAGTGAAAATTATGATTCTTTAAAGAAATTATCTGTCCGAAAATCCAAATTCTAGTTTTTTACTGAAATTCCCTGTTCCAAATTAAAAATTGTAATTCCTTCCTGAAATTCCCTATCCCAAAGTAAAAATTATAATTCTTTAGAGAAATTCTCTGTCCGAAAATCCAAATTATAATTCTTTACTGAAATTTCTTGATCCAAATTAAACATTAATTTATTAATAATATTATTTTTTACTGAAATTCCTTGCCCCGAAGTTAAAATTATAATTCTTTACTGAAATTCCCTGTTCCAAATTAAAAATTATAATTATTTACGGAAATTCCCTGTTCCATTTATTTCTAAAAATTCCCTGTTCAAAATCAGAATCATAATTATTTATGAAATGTTCTATTATAATTCAGAAATATATTAACTCCCTTTTTCTAAAATTTGAAGAAGGGACGTTTCAAATGCTGGCAAATTCAAAATCTGACGAATTCTGACTTGGGACAAGGATTTTACTCGTGAATATCTTTTTTATAAATCATAATTAAAATTATTCTAAAAAATTTCCCGTTCCATGTCAAAAATTACGAGTTCTAAAGATAATATTATCATTCTTCACGAAAGTCCCTGTTCCAAGGTCAAAACTTTAATTCTTTCAGAAAATTTCCTACACAAAGTCGCAATTTAATTAATTTCCAAAATTCCTGCTTCAAGTCAGATTATATTTATTTACGAAATTTCCTATTATAATTCAGAAATATAGTAACTCCCTTTTTCCGAACTTTTATAGAGGAAAGTTTCGAATTGTGACTAATTCTAACTTCGAACAGGGATTTTTGCTAAATTGACTTCTTCTAAATGAGAATTAAAATTCTTTACTGAAATTCCCTGTTCCAAATTAAAAAAATATAATTCTTTACTCAAATTCCCTGTCCCAAAGTAAAAATTATGATTCTTTAGAAAAATTCTCTGTCTAAAACTCGAAATTAGATTTCTTTACTGAAATTCAATATCACAACTTCGAATTACAACTATTTTCGAAAATTTCCTGTTCCACGTCAGGATAATTGTAATTCTTTACATGATTTTTAAATATTTTTTTTTTATTCCCTGTCTTTTAGAAAATTTCTTATCTCAAAGTCAAAATTATTAATTACTGAAATCCTCTGTCCAAATTCAGAATTATAATTCCTTCATAAACTTCACTGTTCCAAGTCAGAATTGCAATTCTTTTCGAAATTTCCCTATTCCAAGTGAATATTATAATTTTTCACAATTTCCTCTTCCAGCTCAGAATTAGAGATATAAAATATATGAAAGCACTTTCAATTTGCATTTGCATTTCCCGGTTTTCCTGATTTCCCGGCCAGGTTTCACTGCCAGTAACGAAACGGAAAAAAATTTCCTTCGGATCCCTGAAATTCTCCTTGATCAAATTTATTTTAAAAACTTGATGTTTATTAAAAATGTTTTTTCAGATGACCCAAAGGCTAGATTTGTACGCGAAGGAACTTGCCGATGCGAGTAAATTGGATTACGAACCGCAAATCGTGCGAAAGTGATTCACAAGAAATTCGCTACGTGCATTAATCCAACAATCATTCAGTCACTTTTACTGATTATAATGAATATATTAAAAACTAAATTACAAAATCTAGACTAAGAAGAAATGTGTAAAAATCAAAACACAGACACATTTTCGTAGACTGATAAATAAATAAATTCTGGATGAAATCCTTCTTGAATTCTTAATTCGATATTAAATTAATACTACGGTCTTTGATATTAAAATTGTAAAAATTAATTAAATAATTAATTAAGAATTACGAACTATTGAAGTCCTAACTCGTCGCGGTTACATTCAATGTATTGTGAGTCTGTTTTCTGTAGTGAAGAGCTTCTTGGTAGGCTTTTTTCACAGCTTTTCTGTCAGTTGGTTTTCGGGATTCAATTAGTTTTGCCTCGTCGAGTTCTTGCGAGACGCCCAGCTTCTCCAGTTTTTCCCCTGGCAACCACTGCCTGTAATTTCAAAAAAATTTTAAGTATTAAAAATGAACTTTAATACTTATCCAATTAATAGAAAGTGCATGACGCTATTTTCGATTAGTATCTCGAAACTATTGTTATTACAGATATTAGGGAATTGAGAAAATATACGATTACCCTACAATTGATATTTTTTATTATGAAATTAAGTTATAATCTATTTTTTATGAAAATAAGAAACTTTTTACAGTTTAATTTTGTTTTATAGTTTGAATTTTCAACAACAAAAAATTAATTTTCCACACAAAAAAATTACAACCAAATTAATTAATGAATCTTGAAGTGGCATAGTTGAATTTGCAACCAAAAAAAGACGAATTTTCAACTATAAAGGTAATTTTTCAAACAAAGATTGAATAGTTAAATTTGTAGTTAAAAAAATTAATATTTAACCAAAGAGATGAATTTTTAACAAAAAATTTTTTTTTAATAGTTACATTTTCAAACAAAGTGATGAATTCACAACTAAAGTGATGATTTTTTAACTGGAATAGTTGAATTTCAAACCAAAAACATGAATTTTCAACTAAAATGATTAATTTTTAACTAGAATAATTAAATTTTCAACCGAAATGATTACTTTTTAACCAACAAATAATGAATAATATAAAATAATGAATTTCTAACAAAATAGACGAATTTTCAAATAAAAAATATAATCCTTCAACCAAAAATTGAATAGTTGAATTTTTAATTAAAAAAATTAATGTTCAACCAAAGAGATGAATTTTTAACTAAAATGATGGCCTATTTAACTGAAACAGTTTTATTTTTAGTCAAAAAAATAATAATTGTCAACCAAACAAAAACAAAATTTTAATAGTTACATTTTCAAACAAAGTGATGACTTTACAACTAAAATGGTGAATTTTTAACTAGAATAATTAAATTTTCAACCGTAATGATTAATTTTCAACCAAGAAGGTTAATTTCAACCCAAAAAGATTAATTTCAACCAAAAAAGACGAATTTTCAACTAAAAAAGATCAGTTTTCAATCAAAAATGAAATAGTTTAATTTTCAGTTAAAAAATTAATTTTCCACAAAAAAAAATTTCAACCAAATTAATTAATGAATCAAAAAATGAAAAATGAATTAAAAAAAATTAATTAATTAATGAAAAAGTGGAATCGTTGAATTTTCAACTAAAAAAGATCAATTTTCAACCAAATTGTTGAATGTTTAAATAAAAAATATAAGTTTTCAACGAAAAATTAAATACTTAAATTTTCAGTTAAAAAATTGATTTTCCACACACAAAGAAAAACACAAGTTTCCAACCAAATTAATGAATGAATCTTCGAGTCGAATAGTTGAATTTTCAACGAAAAAGATTAATTTCTACCAAAAAGACGAATTTTCAAAAAAACACATGAATTTTCAAAAAAAAAGATAAATTTTCCACCAACATAAAAAAATTCAAAAAATAGTTACATTTTCAAATAAAATTAAGGAATATTCAATTATAATATTACATTTTCAGTTAAAAAATAATCATTTTCAATCAATCAAACAAACAAAAAATTGCAAAAAATAGTTACATTTTCAAAAAAAGTGATGAATTTACAACTAAAATTATGAAAATTCAACTGAAATAGTTGAATTTTAAACCAAAGAGATACGTTTTCAACTAAAATGATGAATTTTTAACTAGAATAATTAAATTTTCAACCGAAATGATGAATCTTCAACCAAGAAGATTAACTTCTACCAAAAAAGACGAATTTTCAACTAAAAAAGATAATTTCTCAACCAAAAATTGAATAGTTAGATTTTTAGTTAAAAAAATTAATGTTCAACCAAAGAGATGAATTTTTAACTAAAATGATGGACTATTTAACTGAAACAGTTATATTTTTAGTCAAAAAAATAATAATTTTCAACCAAACAAAAAAAATTTTTAAATAGTTACATTTTCAAACAAAGTGATGACTTTACAACTAAAATGGTGAATTTTTAACTAGAATAATTAAATTTTCAACCGTAATGATTAATTTTCAACCAATAAGGTTAATTTCAACCCAAAAAGATTAATTTCAACCAAAAAGACGGATTTTCAACTAAAAAAGATCAGTTTTCAACCAAAAATGAAATAGTTTAATTTTCAGTTAAAAAATTAATTCACAATTGAGAAAATATACGATTACCCTACAATTGATATTTGTTATTATGAAATTAAGTTATAATCTATTTTTTATGAAAATAATAAACTTTTTACAGTTTAATTTTGTTTTATAGTTTGAATTTTCAACCAAAAAGATTAATTTTATACCAAAACAGGCGATTTATGGACAAAATACATGAATTCTCAACCAAATGTTGAATTTTCAGTTAAAAAATTAATTTTCCACAAAAAAAAATTCAACCAAATTAATGAATGAATCTTGGAGTGGAATAGTTGAATTTTCAACCAAAAAAGACGAATTTTCAACTATAAAGATAATTTTTCAAACAAAAATTGAATAGTTAAATTTTTAGTTAAAAAAATTAATGTTTAACCGAAGAGATGATTTTTTAACTAAAATGATGGAATATTTAACTGGAGTAGTTACATTTTTAGTTAAAAAAAAAAAATAATAATTTTCAATCAAACAAAAATTTTTTTTTTAATAGTTACATTTTCAAACAAAGTGATGAAACTAAAGCGATGAATTTTTAACTGTAATAGTTGAATTTGAAACCAAAAACATGAATTTTCAACTGAAATGATGAATTTTTAACTAGAATAATTAAACTTTCAACCGAAATGATTACCTTTTAACCAAGAAGATGAATTTCTAATAAAAAAAGACGAATTTTCAATTAAAAAATATAATCCTTCAACCGAAAATTGAATGTTTCAATTTGCAGTTAAAAAAATTAATGTTCAACCAAAAAGATGAATTTTTAATTACAATGATGGAATATTTAACTGGAATACTTACATTTTAATTTTTAAAAAATAATAAGTTTCAACCAAAGAAAAAAAAATTTTAAATAGTTACATTTTCAAAAAAAGTGATGAATTTACAACTAAAATGATGATATTTAACTGGAATAGTTGAATTTTAAACCAAAAAGATTAATTTTCAACTAAAATGATGAATTTTATAACTAGAATAATTAAATTTTCAAGCGAAATGATTACTTTTCAACAAAGAAGATTAATTTCTAACAAAAAAGACGAATTATCAACTAAAAAATATAATCCTTTAACCGAAAACTGAATGTTTAAATTTGTAATTGAAAAAATTAATGTTCAACGAAAAAGATGAATTTTCGACGAAAATGATGAATTTTTAAATAGAGTAATTAAATTTTCAACCGAAATGAATAATTTTAAACCAAAAAGATTAACTTCCACCAAAAAAGACGAATTTTCAACTAAAAAAGATAATTTCTCAACCAAAAATTGAGTTGTTAAATTTTTAGTTAAAAAAAATTAATGTTCAACAAAAGAGATGAATTTTTAACTAAAATGATGGAATATTTAACTGAAACAGTTAGATTTTTTGTCAAAAAAATACTAATTTTCAACAACAAAAAAAAAATTTTAATAGTTACGTCTTCAAACAACGTGATGAATTGACAACAAAAATGATGAATTTTTAACTAGAATAATTAAATTTTCAACCGAAATGATTAATTTTCAACCAAGAAGGTTAATTTCTAACAAGAACGAAAAACGAATTTTCAACTAAAAAAGATCATTTTTCAACTAAAAATTGAATAGTTAAATTTTTATTTAAAAAAATTAATGTTCAACCAAAGAGATGAATTTTTAACTAAAATGATCGAATATTTAACTAAAACAGTTATATTTTTTGTCAACAAACAAATTTTCAACCAAACAAAAAAAAAATGTAAATAGTTACATTTTCAAACAAAGTGATGAATTGTCAACTAAAACGATGAATTTTTAACTGGAATAATTAAATTTTCAACCGAAATGATTAATTTTCAATTAAGAAGGTTAATTTCTAACAAGAACAAAAAACGAATTTTCAACTAAAAAAGATAGCCTTTCAACCGAAAATTAAATGTTTAAATTTTTAGTTGAAAAAATTAATGTTCAACCAATAACTGGAATATTTACATCTTTAGTTTTAAAAAAATATAATAATTATCAACCAAATAAAAAAAAATTTCAAAAAATAGTTACATTTTCAAATAAAGTGGTGAATTTACAACTAAAATAATGGAACTTCAACTGAACTAGTTGAATTTTAAACCAAAAAGATGAATTTTCAACTAAAATGATGTTTTTTTTTAACTAGAATAACTAAATTTTCAACCGAAATGATTAATTTTAAACCAAGAAGATTAATTTCTACCAAAAAAGACGAATTTTCAACCCAAAAAGATCAGTTTTCAACCAAAAACAAAATAGTTGAATTTTCAGTTAAAAAATTAATTTTCCACACAAAAAAAAATAAAAAAAATTAATTAATGAATCTTGAAGTGGAAGAGTTGAATTTGCAACTAAAAAAGATCAATTTTCAACGAAACTGTTGAATGTTGAAATAAAAAATATCAGTTTTCAACGAAAAATTAAATACTTAAATTTTCAGTTAAAAAATTAATTTCCCACACAAAAAAAACAACAAATTTTCAACCAAATTAATAAATGAATCTTCAAGTCGAATAGTTGAATTTTCAACCACAAAGATTAATTTCTACCAAAAAAGAAGAATTTTCAAAAAAATACATAAATTAAAAACAATAAATAAATAAATTTTCCACCAAAAATTGAATACATAGTTAAGAATTAGTTAAGAAATTGAAAATGATTTAGATCTTATTCTCGGTTTTATTTTAAAACAATTTTTTTAATTTTGCAGAAATTTAAAAAACAAAATATAGATTTTTCAAGATTTTTAAATCAAATTTTGAATTGTTTCTTAAGATTTTACGGAAAATTTATATTGATTTTTTATTTCAATAAATTCATTTTAGCAAAGTATCTGAAAAGATTTAAAAATATTTCCAAAAATTTCGTAAAAGAATTTCGAAGATTTCAAAGCAAACTTTTTCAGTTTCGCAAGATTACAAAATTTCAGAAAAAAATCCAAATCATTTTAAAAGATATTTAGAGGTTTTTAAAAAATTTCGAAAATAATTTGAAATTTGAAAAAATATATATATATTAAAAGTGATTCTTTAACTAGAAAAATTAATTTGAAGAGAATATTTAACTTAAAATGGTTTCAACAAATTAAAAAAAATGTCGATTTTTGAAGATTTGGAACAAAAAACTTAGAAACTTTTTTAAAAATTTGAAAGGTTTCAAAAGAATACAACAATTTTCTTAATATTTGTGGGCAAATTATAAATATTTTTGTATTTTACAAAATTTATTTCAAGACTATTTAAAAATATTAACAAAAAATTGTCATTTTTTGTTTGCGAATTATTTTTTTAAACCGAAAATTGAACTATTCGATTTTTGGTGAAAAATATTCTTTTTTAGTTAAGCTTTAAACTATTTACTTAAAAATTCATCCTTTTTGTTGAAGATTCAACTATTTGGTTAAAAATTGATATATTTTGTTGAGAATTCGTCTCTTTTGGTAGAAAAACATTTTTTTTTGCTTAAAAATCAGATATTTTGTTGAAAATTCGTTTCTTTTTCGGGTTGAAAATTAAATTTTTAACTGAAAATGTAACTATTCCATTTTTGTTCAAAAATTGGTCTTTTTTAGTTGATAATTGAAATATTTAGTTGAAAATTCATATTTTTTATTGAAAATTCAACTATTTGGTTAAAAACAGATCTATTTTGTTGAGAATTAGTCTCTTTTAGTAGATAATTAATCTTCTAGGTGGAAAATTAATTTTTTTTTTCAGGAGTCAACTATTTTGTTGAAAATTTGTCTCTTTTGGTAGAAAATCAACTTTTTTGCTTAAAAATCAAGTATTTTTTTGAAAATTCGTCTTTGTTGGTTAAATCCAACTATGTACTATTTTTATTGATTTCTTTTTTAAAAATTCGATTTTTTCTGTGTGGAAAATTGAACTATTTTGTTGAAAATTAAAATTTTTAAATTCCATTTTTGTTTGAAAATACACCTTTTTTAGCTGAGAATTCAACTCTTCAGTTGAAAATTCATCTATTTTGTTGAAGATTCAAATATTTGTTTAAAAATTGATATGTTTTTATGAGAATTCGTCTTTTTGATAGAAAATCAATCTTCTAGGTTGAAAATTAATTTTTTGGTTGAGGATTCAATTATTTTGTTGAAAATTTGTATTTTTTTAATGAATTCAACTGTTTTTGTTATATAAAATCTTTTTTGGTTAAAATACCTGAAATATTAACTATATATTACAATTTTTATTGAGAATTCGTCTTTTTTAGTTGATAATTCATCTATTTAGTTTAAAATTCATCCTTTGTGCTAAAAATTCAACTATGTATTTGGTTAAAAAAAAGATCTATTTTGTTGAGCATTAGTATCTTTTGGTAGAAAATCAATTTTTTTTCTTAAAAGTCAAGTATTTTATTGAAAATTCGTCTTTGTTGGTTAAATCCAACTGTATTATTTTTTTATTTTTTGTTGAAAAATTCGTATTCTTTCGTTTAAAATTGAACTATTTTTTCGAAAATTCGTTTTTTTGGAGTTGAAAATTAAATTTTAACTAAAAATGTAACTATTCCATAATTGTTTGGAAATTTATATTTTTTATTTGATAATTCAACTATTTAGTTGAAAATTCATCCTTTCTGTTAAAAATTCAACTATTTGGTCAAAAATAGATCTATTTTTGATAATTCCTCTCTTTTGGTAGAAAATCAATTTTTTTGCTCAAAAGTTAAGTATTTTATTAAAAATTCGTCTTTGTTGGTTAAATCCAACTGTATTATTTTTAATTTTTTTTTTTGAAAAATTCTCTTTAACAATGTAACTATTCCATTTTTTTAAATTTGTCTTTTTTAGGTGATAATTAAATATTTAGTTAAAAATTCATCCTTTTGAATGAAAATTCAACTATTTGTTTGAAAATAGATCTATTTTGTTAAGAATTCGTCTCTTCTGTTAGAAAATCAATTTTTTTGGCTTAAAAATCAAGTATTTTAATGAAAATTCGTCTTTGTTGGTTAAATCCAACTGTGTATTATTTTTATTTTTTAAATTTGTTGAAAATTCGTATTCGTTGGTTGAAAATTGAACTTTTTTGTTGAAAATTCGTTTTTTTTGGCTTGAAAATTAAATTTTTGACTGAAAATGTAACTATTCCATTTTTGTTAGAAAATTTATCTTTTTTTGTTGAGAATTCAACTATTCAGTTGAAAATTCATCTTTTGCGTTGAAGATTAAAATATTTGATTAAAAATTGATATATTTTGATGAAAATTCGTCTTTTTGGTAGAAAATTATTCAGTTTTGGTTGAGGATTCAACTATTTTGTTGAAAATTTGTCTTTTTGGAATGAATTCAACTGTTTTTGATTTAAAATAAAATCTTTTTTGTTTCAAATACTTGAAATATCAACTATGCAATACATTTTTTGTTCAGAATTCGTCTTTTTTGGTTGAAAATTCCACCAGTTGGTTGAAAGTTAAATTAATTCGTTAAAAACTTTTTTTTTTAAATTCATCAAATACATTCATCACCTCTTTGGTAAAAAATTGAACTATTCTGTTGAAAATTCCTTTTTTCTGGGTTAAAAATTAAATTAATCTGTTTTGGTTGCGAATTCAACTATTTTGTTGAAACTCTGTCTTTTTCGGATGAATTCAACCGTTTTTGACATAAAATTAAAATCTTTTTTGGATGAAAGACTTGAAATATCAACAATTACTTCAAGTTCTTGGTTGGAAATTCATCGACTAAAAAAAAATAATTTTCGTGAAATATTTCGAAATTTTTTGAATTTTTTTGAAATCTCATAGTAGTGTCACGCCTACCCTGAAAGGAAAATGGCTTAATGGTATACTTACTTACTTATAAATCTGTATGAAATATTTGAATCGCCTATGCAATATTTGTAAACCCTGAAAATCTTTGTGGAAACTTTGAAATTATGCTAAACTGCTTTTGAAAAATTTCTGAAA
>CAKNYM010046244.1:74749-85655 GCA_932195095.1 Andricus curvator
AAAAAAAGACGAATTTTCAACAAAATAGTTGAATTTTCAACCAAGAACGATTTTTCAGTCAAGAACAAAAAATGGAACGAAATTGTTGAATTTTCGAGCCAAGAAGGAATTTTTTACGAAATAATTTAATGCCCAACCCAAAAATATGAATTATCGACAAAAAAGTTAAATTTCTACCCAATAGTTGAATTTTCAGGCTAAAAAGACGAATTTTCTACAAAATAGTTGAATTTTCAGCAAAAAAAGTTAATTTTTAACCAAATAGTTGAATTTTCAACGACACAGATGAATTTTCTACCAATAAGATTGATTTTCTACCAACAAGATTGATTTTCTACCAAAAAAAGACGAATTGTCAACTAACAAAGATAATTTTTCAACCAAAAATTGAATATTTAAATTTTTAGTCAAAAATGAATGTTCAACCACAGACATGAACTTTGAACTAAAATTATGAAATATTCAACTGGAATAATAGTTACATTTTCAGTTGAAAAAAAAAAATAATTTTCAACCAAAAAACATCCAAAGAAAAAACAAATTTTCAATCAAACAGCTCATTTTTCAACCAAAGAAATGAATTTTTAATTAAAACGAAGGATTTTCAACTAAAAAAAAAAATAATTTTTAACAAAAGAGCTTAACTTTCAACCAAATAATTTTATTTCAAACCTAAAAGATGAATTTTCAACTAAAATAATAAATATTTGACTGGAATACTTGAATTTTTAACCGAAAAGAAGAATTTTTAAACAAGAAAATTAACTTTCAAAGAAAAATAAGATAATTTTTTACCAACAAAAAAATCGATTTTTTAACAAAATACATGAATTTTCATCGGAATAGTTAAATTTTCAATTAAAAAGACAAATTTTTATCCAAATTGTGGAATTCCGAACTTGAAAATTTTAATTTTCAACTCAGAATGGACCAGTTAAATTTTCGTTTAAAGAAATTAATTTTCAACCAAACTGGTGAATTTTCAAATAAAATGATGAATCTTCAACTGAAATGATGAATCTTTAACTGGAATAGTTTAATTTTATGCCAAAAAGAAGTCAACCATAATGTTTAATTGTCTACAAAAATAGATGAATTTTCCGCAAAGTACATACATTTTCAAACAAATAGTTGAATTTTCATCAAAAAAAGATAAATTAATTTTTAACAAAAGTTTAACTTTTAACCCAGTAGTTGAATTTCTAACTAAAAAACGATGAATTCGCAACGAACAATGTAAAAAAAATTTCTATTATAATTCAGAAATATTTCTTCTTTGAAATTCTACTTCTACTCTGAAAACTGCTTGAAGTACTTTTATTACCTAAAATTTAGAAGAGGGAACTTTCAAATTGTGACGAATTCTGACTTGAAAGAGGGATTTTTAAACATTCCTTTTTTCTCCATCCGAATTATAATTCCTTTAAAAAATTCCCATTCCATGTAAAACATTCCCTGTTCCAAGTGAAATTATATTTCTTGAATTTTGCTATGATCAGAAGTAAATTCCCGGTTTTTAAATTAAATTCCCGGTCATTTCCCGGTTTTTTCCCGGTCAATAAAATTCCAGGTCATTTCACGGTTTCCCGGTCAAGTCGCCACCCTGTAAAATGGTTTATTTTTTTAAAAAATTGTTAAATTTTCAACAAAATATTGAATTTTCTAACCAAGAACATTAATTTTCTATCGAAAAAGACGAATGTTTAAAAAAAATAGATAAATTTCCAACTGAAAAATATACATTTTCAGCCAAATAGTTGAATCTCCTAATAAAAAATATCAATGCGATAGCTCAATTGGTAGAGCACCTCACATGTAATGAGTTGGTTGCCGATTCAAATCCACTTCGCAGTGAATTTTTTAGAACTTAATTTCTCGCGTTTTAATTTAATTTCGCATAATAAAAATTAATTTTGATTTAGTAGATTATCTACTTATCAACGATTCTATAACAGAGACCTCTGTTGAATCTAACATCAAAAATACTGGTATTAGGCCTTCAAAAAGATTTCTATCATATTAAACCCGTCTAACGGAAACTTTGTTAAAACTTAGTTTCAAATATTAAAAAATATCAATGTTTCACCAAAAATGAAACAGTTAAATTTTCAGTTCAAAAATAAATATTTACCTAAAAAACAATGATTTCTCAATAAATTAGTTAAATTTTCAAACGAAGTGATGAATTTTCAACTAAAATGAAGAATCTTCAAACAAAATATTGACTTTTTAACAATACGATGGAATTTTCTACAAAGTAGATTAATTTTCACCCAAAAGAGACGAATTCTCAACAAAAAATGTAATGCATAATTGATATTTCAGCCCAATCAAATTTTAATTTTAAATAAAAACCCAGTTAAGTCAACCAAAAAGACGAATTTTCAACAAAACCTTTTAACTTTTCAAACAAAAAGGATACTTTCCAACAAAATTGTTTTTTTTTCAAAAAGAAAATGTCAATCGTCAACCAAATCCTTGAATTTTCTAACAAACTAGTTGAATTTTTAACCCAAAAGACGAATTTTTAGCAAAACCGTTGAACTTTTAACAAACAAAAAATACTTTTTCACAAAATTGTTGAATTTTCTTCAAAGTAGAATATGTTTTAATCAAAGAATTGAATTTTCCACACAAAAAATACAATTTTAACCGAGAAGATTAGTTTTCTACAAAGTAGATTAATTTTTAACCAAAAATATAAATTTTCAACCGAGAAGATTAATTTTCTGCCAAAAAAGACGAATTTAAAAATAATACATGAATTTTTAACCAAGCAGTTGAATTTTCAACTAAAAAGATAACTTTTCATCCAAACAGTTGAATTTTAAAATAAAAAATATATATTTTCTACCAAAATGACGCACTTACATTTTCATTGTAAAAAAAAAAAAAAATTTCTCACAAAAATATCGAATATTCAGCAAAATAGTCCAATTTTTAATAAAGGAGATGAAGTTTCAACTAAAATGAAGAATCTTCGACTGGAATAGTTAAATCTACATTTAAAAAATAAATTTTCAACCAAAAAGCAACGAATTTTTAACAAAATAATTAAATTTTCAACCAAAGAGAGGAATTTTTAACTGAAACCAAAAAAACTAAAAAATGAATTTTTAACAAGTAGTTATTTTTAACAAGTAAATAAAAATGTAACTATTCCATTTTTTGTTGAACATTGAATTTTAATTGAAAATTAATCTTTTCTAGTTAGAAATTCAACTATTTGGTTGAAAAATCATCCTTTTTGGTTAAAAATGCAACTGTTTGATTGTAAGTTAATCTGCTTTAGTTAAGAATTCAACTATTTTATTCAAAATTCGTCTTCTTTGGTCAAATTTAACTTTTTTGTTGAAATATCAACTATATTTTAGTTCAAAATTCATATTTTCGAGTTGAAAATTAAACTGTTATGAACAAAATTAGTCTCTTCAACTTGAAAATTCAACAATTGGCTATAAAATTAAACTAATTGGTGGAATTTTTTTTTGTTTTTGAAAAATCATACTTTTGATTAAAAATTCAACTATTGGGTTAAAAATTATGTTGAACAATCATATCTTTGGGTTGAAAATTCAACTGTTTTGTAGATAATTTGTTAAAAATTCACTTTTTTACTTAATTTTTGTTCATGAATTTATTCTTTACAGGTTGAAAATTCAAATGAGCAGTAGAAAATTCATGCATTTTGTTGAAAATCCATCGTTTTTGGAATTTAATTTTGAACCAAATAGTTTTATTTTCAACCAAAAAGATCAATTTTCAAACAAGAAGATTCATTTTCTAACAAAGGAAAAAAACATTTTTCAACAAAATTCAAAAACATTTGAATTCTTTGTGAAATATTTTGTAATCTTGGACATCTTTGGGAAAACTATAAAATGATACTGAAATTCTTTTGAAATCTTCTGAAGTCTCAGTGAAATCTTTGAATTATACGTGCAATATTTCGAAATCTTTTGATTTTTTTTTTTTTTTTTTTTAAATTTTTTGATTGAAACCTTAAAAATCTGTATGAAATATTTGGATTGTCGGTGAAATATTTTTAAATCCTGAAAATCTTTGTGGAAACTTAAAAATGATTCTAAACTGCTTTTGAAAAAGTTCTGAAATATTTCGAAAATCTTGCGAAACATTTGAATTATTCGTGAAATATTTTGTAATCTTGGATACCTTTGGGAAAAGTATAAAATGATACTGAAATTCTTTTGAAATCATCTGAAATCTCAGTGAAATCTTTGAATTACACGTGCAATATTTCGACATCTTTTGAATTTTTTTGAAATGTTTTCAAATCTTTAATATCTGTATGAAATATTTGAGTTGTCTGTAAAATATTTTTACATCCTGAAAATATTTGTGGAAACTTTAAGTTGAAATATTGAAATATTCTAAATTGCTTTTGAAATATTTGTGACATATTTTGAAATCTTATGAAATATTTGAATTCTTTGTTCAATATTTTTATTAATTTTTTTAAATCTTTGAATACTGAACTGCTTTTGAAATCTTGTGAAATATTTGAATTCTTGATGAAATATATATATTTTTAATCTTTGAATTAAATGCGAAAATTTTTGAATATCTGTATCAAATATTTGAATTGTCTGTGAAATATTTTTAAACCCTGAAAATCTTTGTGGAAACTTAAAAATTATTCTAAACTGCTTTTGAAAAATTTCTGAAATATATCGAAATTTTGTGAAACATTTGAATTTTTTGCGAAAATTATAAAATGATACTATAATTTTTTTGAAATCTTCTGAAATCTTAGTGAAATCTCAGAAATAGTTGTTATCTGTATGAAATATTCAAATTGTCTGTGAAATATTTTTAAATCCTGAAAACCTTTGTGGAAACTTTCAAATTATTCTAAACTGCTTTTGAAAAATTTCTGAAATATTTCGAAGTCTTGTGAAACATTTGAATTCTTTGTGAAATATTGTGTAATCTTTGATATCTTTGTGAAAACTTTTAAATGTTACTGAAATTCTTTTGAAATCTTCTGAAATTTTAGTGAAATCTCTGAAATCTTTGAATTACACGCGAAATATTTCGAAATCTTTTGCATTTTTTTAAAATGTTTTGAAATCTTGAATATATGTATGAAATATTTTAATTGTCTGTGAAATATTTTTACATCCTGAAAATCTTTGTGAAAACTTTAAGTTGAAATATTTAAATATTCTAAACTGCTTTTGAAATATTTGTGACATATTTTAAAATCATATGAAGTATTTGAATTCTTTGTTAAATATTTTTATTAATTTTTTTAAATCTTTGAATACTGAACTGCTTTTGAAATATTTGTGAAATATTTTGAAACCTTGTGAAATATTTGAATTCTTTGTGAAATATTTCAAAAACTTTCGAAATTTTTTGAAATCTTTAACATCTTTAGGAAATATTTGAATTCTTTGTGAAATATTCTGTCATCTTGGATATCTTTGTGAAAACTTTTAAATTGTTTTGAAATTCCTTTGAAACCTTCTGAAATCTTTGAAATCTTCGAATTGTATGTGAAATAAATCGAGATCTCTTGAAATTTTATGAAATCTTTGTGGAATATTTTAATTCTTTATGAAATAATTTAAAATTCTGGAAATCTTTGTGAAAACTTTAAAATTATTCTAAACTGTTTTTGAAAAATGTATGAAATATTTCAAAATCATGTGAAAAATTTGTAATCTTTGTGAAATAATTGAAAATCCTGGAAATCTTTGTGAAAAATTATTCTGAATTGCTTTTGAAATATTTGTGAAACATTTTGAAATCTTTGAAATCTTCGAATCGTATGTGAAATAAATCGAAATCTCTTTAAATTTTTTAAAATCATTAAAATCTTTATGGAATATTTGAATTCTTTATGAAATAATTGAAAATTCTGGAAATCTTTATGAAAAACTTTTAAATTATTCTGAAATGCTTTTGAAATATTTGTGAAATATTTTTAAATCTTGTGAAATATTTGAATTCTTTGTGGAATATTTTTATTTTTTTTAATCTTTGAATTATACGTGAAATATTTCAAAATCTTTAAAATCTTTATAAAATATTTAAATTCTTGTGAAAACTTTAACATTCTTTTGAAATCTTCTGAAATATTTGTGAAATTTTTGAAATATTTAAATTATACGTGAAATATTTTTAAATATTTTGAAATCTTCTGACATCTTTTTGAAATCTCTGAAATCTTCGAATTGTATGTGAAATATTTCAAAATCTTTTGAAACTTTTTGAAATATTTTTATTAATTTTTAAAATTTAGGAATTCTGAACTGCTTTTGAAATATATGTGAAGTATATATATTTTTTACATCTTTGAATTATATGTGAAATATTTCAAAATCTTTTGAAATTTTTTGAAATCTTTAAAATATATATTTATAAAATATTTGAATTCTTTGTGAAAACTTAAAAATTATTTTGAAATTCTTTTTAAATCTTCTGAAATATTTGTGATATCTCTGAAATATTTTAATTATATGTGAAATATTTCCAAATATTTTGAAATCTTCTGACATCTTTGTAAAATCTCTAAAATCTTCGAATTGTATGTAAGATAATTCGAAATCTTTTGAAATTTTTACAATCTTTAAAATCTTTATGAAATATTTGAATTGTCTGAGAAATATTTTTAAATCCTGAAAATCTTTGTGGAAAGTTTAAAATTATTCTAAACTGTCTTTGAAAAATTTATGCAATTTTTTGAAATCTAGTGAAATATTTGAATTCTTTGTTAATTATATATTTTTTAAATCTTTGAATTAATGTGAAAATTTTTGAAATCTTTAATATATGTATGAAATATTTGAATTGTCTGTGAAATATTTGTAAATCCTGAAAATCTTTGTGGAAACTTTAAAATTATTCTAAACTGCTTTTGAAAAATTACTGACATATTTCGAAAATCTAGCGAAATATTAAATTCTTTGTGAAATATTTTGTAATTTTTGATATCTTTGTGAAAACTATAAAATGATACTGAAATTTTTTGGAATCTTCTGAAATTTTAGTAAAAAAAACTCTGAAATCTTTGAATTACACGCGAAATATTTCGAAATATTTTGAATTTTTTTTAAATGTTTTGAAATCTTTAATATCTGTATGAAATATTTGAATTGTCTGTGAAATATTTTTAAATCCTGAAAATCTTTGTGGAAACTTTAAAATTATTCTAAACTGCTTTTGAAATATTTGTGACATATTTTGAAATCTTGCGAAAAATTTGAATTCTTTGTGAAATATTTTTATTAATTTTTAAATATCTTTGAATTCTGAAAATTTTGAAATCTTCTAAAATCTTAGTGAAATCTCTGAAATCTTTTAATTACACGTGAAATATTTCGAAATCTTGTGAAATATCTGAATTAAATGTGAAATTTTTTGAAACCTTTAATATCTATATGAAATATTAGAATTGTCTGTGAAATATTTTTAAATCCTGAAAATCTTTGTGAAAACTTTTTAATTATTCTAAAAAGTCTTTGAAAAATTTATGAAATATTTGAATTCTTTTTGAAATATTTTTATTCATTTTTTTAAATCTTTGAATTCTGAACTGCTTTTGAAATATTTGTGAAATATTTTGAAATCTTGTAAAATATTTTAATTCTTTGTGAAATATTTTTATCAATTTTTTAAATCTTTAAATTCTGAACTGCTTTTGAAATATTTGTGACATATTTGGAAATCTTGTGAAACATTTTAATTCTTTGTGAAATATTTTTATTAATTTTTTTAAATCTTTGAATTCTGAACTGCTTTTGAAATATTTGTGAAATACTTTTAAATCTTGTGAAATATTTGATTTAAATGTGAAATTTTTTGAAATCTTTAACATCCGCATGAAATATTTGAATTGTCTGTGAAATATTTTTAAATCCTGAAAATATTTGTGGAAACTTTAAAATTATTCTAAACTGCTTTCGAAAAATTTCTGAAATATTTCGAAATCTTGTGAAATCCTTGAATACTTTGTGAAATATTTTTATTAATTTTTAAAAATCTTTGAATTCTGAAAATTTGGAAATTTTCTGAAATCTGCGAATTGTATGTGAAATATTTTGAATTTTTTTTTAATGTTTTGAAATCTTTAATATCTGTATGAAATATTTGAATTGTCTGTGAAATATTTGTAAATCCTGAAAATCTTTGTGGAAACTTTAAAATTATTCTAAACTGCTTTTGAAAAATTACTGACATATTTCGAAAATCTAGCGAAATATTAAATTCTTTGTGAAATATTTTGTAATTTTTGATATCTTTGTGAAAACTATAAAATGATACTAAAATTTTTTGGAATCATCTGAAATTTTAGTAAAAAACTCTGAAATCTTTGAATTACAGGCGAAATATTTCGAAATATTTTGAATTTTTTTGAAATGTTTTGAAATCTTTAATATCTGTATGAAATATTTGTATTGTCTGTGAAATATTTGTAATTCTTGAAAATCTTTGGAAACTTTAAAATTATTCTAAACTGATTTGAAAAATTAAAGAAATATTTCGAAAATCTTGCGAAACATTTCAATTCTTTGTGAAATATTTTGAAATCTTTAATATCTGTATGAAATATTTGAATTGTCTGTAAAATATTTTTACATCCTAACATCTTTATTTTTTTTAATCTTCGAATTATACGTGAAATATTTCAAAATTTTTTGAAATCTTTAAAATTTTTATAAAATATTTAAATTCTTTGTGAAAACTTTAACATTTTTTTCCAAATTCTTTTGAAATATTCTGAAATATTTGTGAACTTTTTGAAATATTTGAATTATACGTGAAATATTTTTAAATATTTTGAAATCTTCTGACATCTTTGTGAAATCTCTGAAATCTTCAAATTGTATGTGAAATATTTCAAAAATTTTTGAAACTTTTTGAAACCTTTAAAATCTTTATGAAATATTTGAATTCTTTGGGAAATATTTTTATTAATTTTTAAAATCTATGAATTCTGAACTGCTTTTGAAATATTTGTGTAATATATATATTTTTTGAAATCTTTGAATTATATGTGAAATATTTCAAATTCTTTTGAAATTTATTAAAATCTTTATAAAATATTTGAATTCTTTGTGAAAACTTGACAAATATTTTGAAATTCTTTTAGAATCTTCTGAAACATTTGTTAAATCTCTGAAATATTTGAATTATATGTGAAATATTTCCAAATATTTTGAAATCTTCTTAGATATTTGTAAAACCTCTAAAATCTTCGAATTGTATGTGAGATAATTCGAAATCTTTTGAAATTTTTTGCAATCTTTAAAATCTTTATGAAATATTTGAATTGTCTGTGAAATATTTTTAAATCCTGAAAATCTTTGTGGAAATTTAAAACTGATTCTAAACTGCTTTTGAAAAATTTCGAAAATCTTGCGAAATTTTGAATTCTCTGTGAAATATTTTGAAATCTTCTGATTTTTTTTGAAATTTTTTGAAATCTTAAAATCTGTATGAATTATTGGGATTGTCGTTGAAATATTTTTAAATCCTGAAAATCTTTGTGGAAACTTTAAAATTATTCTAAACTGCTTTTGAAAAATTTCTGAAATATTTCGAAAATCTTGCGAAACATTTGAATTCTTTGTGAAATATTTTTTAATCCTGAAAACCTTTGTGGAAACATTTTGTGAAATATTTTTAGTAATTTTTAAAAATCTTTGAATTCTGAACTGCTTTTGAAATATTTTAAAATCATGTGAAATATTTGAATTCTTGGTGAAATATATATATTTTTAATCTTTGAATTAATAATGTGAAATTTTTTGAAATATTTAATATCTGTATGAAATATTCGAATTGTCTGTGAAATATTTTTAAACCCTGAAAATCTTTGTGGAAACTTAAAAATTATTCTAAACTGCTTTTGAAAAATGTCTGAAATATTTCGAAATCTTGTGAAACATTTGAATTCTTTGTGAAAGCTATAAAATGATACTGAAATTCTCTCGAAATCTTCTGAAATCATAGTGAAATCTCTGAAATCTTTGAAATACACGTAAAATATTTCGAAATCTCTTGAAATTTTTAAAAAATCTTTTGAAACATTTGCGAAATATTTCAAGCCTGGGAAATTTTGAAATGTGGTGTACACTCAAAAGTCGAGTGGTCAACCCCTCGGTTCAAAAAGAACTTTCCTTCTTCAAAAATCAACTTTTAACTACCTGTAGACGCGAAAGCTATCAGCTTTTTTCGAATCGCCATCCTGATTGGTCGCCGTTCCTCGACTCGCTCTCGCTCTTGCTTTTCTGGTAAAAAGCACTGCAGTTCTTCGATTAACTCCTCCGGGTGAAATTTCTTTATCGTTTGTCTGCGATTCAGATTCCACTCGATTTCGATTGCTGCGTTCTCTTTTTCGAGATTTTTGAACCACTGGTTCTGGTTCCGGTTCCGGTTCTGGTTCAGGGACAGAATCGAGTTCCGGATAATCCTTGCGAGCTTGTTCCACGAGGCTGCCACCTTGTTCTCGCATTTTGACACCTGCTCGGTAGAACATCGTGTCCTTGCGATTGTAGGCGAGACAGTTGTTGACCATCAGAGTGAAATCTGCTTCGAAGGCGCTCAGAGAATCGTATTCTTCCTTCTCTATTTTCGCCTGAAAACAATAGTATTCCAAAATTAAACCTTAAATTTATATTACTAGAACCCTTTCTTTAGGAAAAACTCGGTTCATTTTCCAATATTTTGTTTACATTTATATCAAAATTTTATTTTTAACCTTCAAGATTAAGAAAAATGTCCCATTATTTATCAGGTGGCGGTTTAAAAAAAATAGATAAATTTCCAATTGAAAAATATACATTTTGAGCCAAATAGTTGAATCTCCTAATAAAAAATATCAATGCGATAGCTCAATTGGTAGAGCACCTCACATGTAATGAGTTGGTTGCTGATT
>CAKNYM010046245.1:0-12756 GCA_932195095.1 Andricus curvator
CAGAGTAGCCACACCTCGCGATGCGGCCCCTCAGGTTCACCTATTTCACCTGTTATAATTAATTAGGGAACTAATTAATTTATTCGGGCATATCATGCCAACAAAAGAGATATTGTAGAGAGAACAAAGTTGTTTGATATGGGCATTGCAGCGACTTAGATATTTACTAATGAATGTGTACAACTATAAACATATCTGGATCTTTTCCTTTTCCGAATTTAATTTTATATTAATCTGTAATTTCAAAATTGTTATCTATTTATAATCTAAAATGTAATTAAACATTCATTATTCGTCAGAATATGAAAACTTGGTTTCGAATTTCTGCAGAATGTTAACGCTACATTCTTCGTTGTACATTCAACGTGGCCTTAAAAGATAAGAGGATTGTCTTGAGGAAATTAATTTGTGAATTTACATCCACAAGTCTATTTTTAATAGTTACGTAATTTCAAATCAAAAGCGTTTAAAGTTGGAAATTCATCAATTTTAAATTTATTTATTGTAAATGTAAGTTTTTGCAACTTAAAGTTTTTTAGGGTATATTTCAAAACCAGATATGGAAACAAATTAATAATACTATTTAGGATTCTCATCAATTAGACGTTACTTCCGATCGGGAGGCTGGGAAGCATACATTTTAAAATAAAAGATTTTTGCGGGACAAGCAGAGCTGTGTATCCGCCACTTCAGATGTCGTCAATAAGATGCGGAACAGCGCAAGATCGACAGAAAGTTGGTTCCAAAGCTTCGAGTATCGGCTTGCCGAAAAACTCCGCAAGAAGATCAAAAGACCTCAGGAGACCAACACGTCTAAGCGTGCGCGTCTCGAAGCGGTTCTCATCAAACCGGCTGAGGGAGTCAGCTACATCAAGGTTTTCGAGAACCTCAAGAAAAAGGTGAAACCTGACGAACTTGGAGTAAAAATCGAAGCTGTCCTCGGCCATCGCAGCTGCTTTTGGGAAGGCTGGTGGGGGGGGGGGGGGGGGAGCCCGCCACCTTCTCCTTCAGACGAAGGTGTAGACCTTGGATATCGATCCGACTACCGAAACAGAGGAAGTAGAGGAAGCTTTATGGAGGTTTTTTGGTAGTGATTTACTGTTGGACATGAGGCTGTCAACGACGGAAAACCCCTTCTGGGGAACAAAGAGGGCCTTTGTCAAATGCGAAGATATGTCGCTGTCAAGGCTACGGCCATTTGGCAGGAAGTTGCACGGATCCAGATTTGTATTTTTGTTAAAAAATGACGGTCTCTCCTCGAATTTCCAAGGTTTAATTCGTTCGAGAGATATGAGTTTTTGAAAGTAAATTTGGCAAAATGGCTCACTGTGCGGCGGTCACAGAAGAGGAAGCCGGAAGAACCCACATCGAGAGGAACAACTCGACTGATATTTCGGCAGAGGTAGGTTAGGAGACAAAAGTCAGCGAGAGCCCTAGAAGGTACCGTTACCCCTACGCCTACCCCACTAGAAAACGACAAGCCCTGGAGTAATGCGAAAGCGGTTTTGCAGGAGGTTCACTACTAAGAAGGAAAGGATGGTGGTCACACACACGCTCGGGAAGGGCGGTCCCTGCCAAACTTCTTTAAAAGATTTTCCATCATTCCTGAAAAAAATTATGTTGTATATAAATATATATAAAGCACCCGCTCCCGGCGAAATCGCCGTAAAATTTCAGATGTAACCACGTCTCCCGACCGTAAGATAGGTGGTTACAGTCAGCGACAGAGTCGATACGATGATCTGTCAAAAGTCTCGTGCACCTTGAGGAGACAGAGCGACCCAAGGACGACCGCCTTCTGTATTTTTCCCGCAAGCGTCTTAGCCTTTCGTTGACACGCAGGAATGCTGTTCAGGCGATTAAACAGCGAAAGCTTGGCACATCCATGATCACCGATGATCAAGACAACTAGCTCAACAGAATATTCCGGGTATAACTATCACAACTGCCTTATGAGGTTATTATACCTTATACCTCTCTTTCTTCTGATTCTCCTTGGCTGTGATTTTTCTGTCGGGTCCTGCCGACAATTCGATAACGAACATGGTTCATTTCTCAGAGCCAAGAAGAACTACGTCAGGCCTCGAGTGTGCAACAGAATCAATTGTCGAGAATATAAAGTTCCAGTAAATGCGGCACTTCTCATTTTCGACAATTGACTCTATTTCCCTAGAAGCGTTTGGCTGGGCGGTATTAGGGCAAATGCCGCAAGCGTGACAGCGATGTTAATAAAGCACTCTCAGAGCCGCATTGTGCCTTCGGATGTACATCGTTTCCGCATGAGTTGGGCAACTAAATAGCATGTGTCCTAGTTGCTCGGGGTGGCTTGGGACGTATGCTACAGTGCAAATGACACAGTCTTGACACGCTAAAATGAAACCCTCAGAACCGCACTTTAAACCGGGTGATGCAAAGAAAGCAAACGTTAGTTCATACGACATCGACTGATCCTTCATATTTCTGTGGAAGATGCAGTGCATCCTTTTGTCGAGGAAGTTTTTCTTCTGTGCTTTGTTGATCTGGGCCTTCAGATATGAGTGCTCGAGATGGATAATGTTTGATGCATTTGGCTCACCCGTGATATTAAAGTCAAGGTCAAGTGTTTCAGCAGCCTCCTTCGCTGCTTTGTACAGAAACGCTCATTTGCCCACTTCCTCGTGTTTCCTGACCATTTTCCGAAAAGGGCGTCATCCTTTTGCGACTGTATGTGCTGTACGCAGAATAATTCTGTTGTGAAGACACTCGAGATTTAGCATTTCGCGACCACCGCGATGAGCTAAGATGTAAAGTCGCGGAACGGACGACTTGAGCTGCAAGATGTTGTTCATGTAAATAACCTTTCGTGATCTAATATCGAGGGATCTAAACTCATCCTTCATCCATGGAACAACTCCAAATGAATAGAGTAATGCCGAAACAGCAAGCATCTTCGTTGAAGATACTTTATTCCTCGCCGAAAGTTCGGAGGGTATCTTTTATCTATAAAAACACCTATAGGTGTCACGTCCTGAATATGGCTCTGTCGTGCGCCCAGGTATATATAGGTCTCTCCAGCACCAAGGTGTAATATAGCGCTTCTGTCGACGAACGCAGGGTCTTCGGCGATATCATTGAGTTTTCTCGCTTGAAATAAACCTTGGCGCATTTTTCTAATCCAAATTCCATACCAATCTCTCTAGTGCATTTCTCGACCATCCCTCGAGCTAGATTTAGTTACTCTTTATTTTTAGCATAGATCTTAAGATCATCCATGTAAAATACATGAGTGACCTTATGCTTTTGATTTCCAGGTTTGCTGCAGAAGTACCCTTCGGAATGGCGAAGTGCGAAAGATAGTGGCAATAATGTGAGGCAAAGTAGGAGAGGGCTCATGATGTAGCCCTGAAAGACGCCTCACTGAAAGGTGATGTTGTTATTTGTCACACGATGTTTTCCAGATGTCATTGTAAATCTGGTTTTTTAAAGTACCATCAATCTCTCTATGCACTTCACGATACGTGGATGAACCTTCAAGTTTTCCCACAGACAGATGATAAGTCTATGGGAGGTTGAATCGAAAGCTTTCCGGTAATCAATCCAGGCCATCGATAGGAAGCGCTGGTAGGATGCTGCGTCTTTGCAGACACATCTATCGATGAGCAGGTTCTCACGACATCCTGTTATGCCTTCCTTTAAACCACGTTGTTTGTACATCTCTCGCCATACAGGTCCCATCGTCTGAACACTCCTATCATTCAGGATAGATGTGAAGATCTTATACAGTGTGTTGAGACAAGTTATTGGCCTGTAATTTTTAGGGTCGGGTAAGTTGCCCATCTTTGGCAGGAACACTGTATGCCCTGTCACCAACCACTCCCAAATAGGCTCATCCGACTTTAGATATGAGGTTAATACTTAATACTTTTTTCATCACCTCGGTAGTGATAGGCGGGCATTTCGCCGCAGGTGTTATGAGGGCACTGTACAGCTTGTTGAAGCCATTTATGTTCTCTGAGTCTTCTTTCAGTGGATGCTGGACATCTTAGACTTTTCTCCAAAATACTTTGACCTCCTCTGGTTTAGGCGGATGGTCGACAGTACCTGGCAGATCTTGGAAGAGTCGAGATGATTCAGAGAAAAACTGTTCATTTTCTCTGATCCACCTCTCCCTCCTCTCTAGACATCTCCTAGCGTCAGATAATACCTGTATTCTGTCAACAATAGATAAATAAACGTTTAATTTTCGGCCTGTTGGCCTTAAAATATTAACTTGCTTACACTTCTATTTTTTCACAGAATTTTCTTTAAATTAACACTTTCAAACTAAAATCCATCCACACTTTATCACTAAGACTGCTCGTTCTTATCGCCTTGCCTTTCTGGCTTCGCTTCGCCTCTCACGCATATCCCTACTTTTTCGCTATGAACGCTATTAGAACGGATAGCCAATTCTTCCTGCGGAGAAAAGATTCATGAGGGTAAATATTGACTGGCATCGATAAGTATTTCATCCGTGATAGTTAAGAAGGCATGTCAAAGTAGGTCGCGGATAGAAAAGGATAGGGTGAAGGATAGAGAATCATCGATTGAAACGGATAGGAAATATAAATATATTGCCTATCCGTTTCAATCCATAATTTTTCTAATTAAATTTGTGGAGAACGGATTAGAGAGAATAAGTAATGATTGGCACGGCTTAAGATTCTATCCGTATCACATAACGAGAAAAATCAAAGAAGGTCGCGGATATACAAAAATAGAGTGACGAATAGAAAATTATGGATTGAAACGGATAGGAAACATAAATACATTGCCTATTCGTTTCAATTCATAATTTTTGTAATTAAATTTGTGGAAATCGGATGAGAGAGAATAGGCAATGATTGTCACGGATGAAGATTCTATCCGCGTTACATAACGAGAAAAATCAAAGTAGGTCGCGGATTAGGATTATGGATTATGGATTAGGACGGATAGCCAATTCTTTCTGTAGAGAAAAGATTCAAGGGGATAAGTAATGATTTGCACGGATAAGTATTCTATCCGTGATAGTTAACAAGGAATGTCAAAGTAGGTCGCGGATAGAAAAGGATAGAGTGACGGTTGGGAGATTATGCATTGGAACGGATAGGCAATATTTTTTGTGGAGAACGGATTCAAGAATATAGGTAATGATTGGCACGGATGAGTATCCTATCCGTAATAGATATTAAGAAATGTCAAAGTAGATCTTTGACGGACGAGGGTAGGGTTGCGAATAGAGATTCATGGATTAGAACGGAAAGAATATACATTATTTGGAAAAAGGATTAAAGAGGATAAACATGGATTGAGCCGGATAAATTTTCAATCCATGATAGATGACGAGATCAAATCTAAGTAGTTGGTGGATAGATAGGGATTGAGTCGCGGATAAAAAATGAAGGATGGAAATGCATGAGTATAAAAACGGATAGTAATACACAAAAACGTATACAGAAGGATTAAAATGGATAGTTACACCGGACAAGATTATTATTCAAATGTATAGATAGATATCCAACGGATATAAACGGATTGAAGACTATAAAAAGTATTCAAACGGATACTTATGGATAGATGACCAATTAAAACGGATAAGTTTTCAATCCGGTTCCTTCCAGCAGGGAGACATAAATACCTACATTACCGACGTCAACATAAAATATCGGGCTGAAACTTTAAAAAATGTATGAAAAGACAATAAATTATACGTTTATGTACTTTATTTGAGGAGGAATTTCGCTCAAAATTATTTCCCAAGAAATTAAAACTGTGTATATTTTTTAAAACTAAGCACTTTAAAAAAATATATATCGGCCTCAAACTATGAAAAATACAATGGTAAAGTAAAGTACGATAGTAAAGTACGTGTATGTACATCATATGAGTATAAACGATGCGAAAAGAAAAATTCCAGCTGAATGTCAACCAGCGCACTTGGAACACAGGACTCCGGTTGTCATTTTGGTCGGTATTTGCGATGGGCACGAAAATGCGAAGTCTGGCGGCCACTAGACGAGGCGCTATCAGCTGGATCGTCAAAATCTAAAACGTGGGGTCTACGCTGTCAAAGGTTGCTGATGCGGTGTTCTTACGATAAATTTTTTTAAGTTGTGCCCAGCATAAAGGTTGAGTGAAATATGTTGTTTCCATGTTGAATTATGTAAGTAATGAAGTCGTAATATGCATCAGCAAAATTTTTTTTTGTCTTTATTTACAGAACCAACAAGCACCGCATTTAACCTGCTTTTAAAATTAGTTCCCCATATTTTTGTATTACAACACTAAAACCCCTAAAACTATATTACTTCACTTTAAACAAACAATTAACAACAGTCATGTTAATAATTGTGGACTAAATATGAATATTTTATGTCTTTCAAATACGACACAAGAACCTAAGCTATAAGCATTTTCACAACATTCTCTTTTTGATACTCTGCCAATGCATTGTACGATCTGAATACTTATACCGATATTATAATTTACAATTGAAAGCATATATTACATTATCTTCTGTGCGTGACACCACTTTCAATAAATGATGTTGAACTATAACTCTCCATGTAACCATTAACAAAGAGACTGCTTCCATAAAAAAATGTGTGTTGAAAAGCAAAAAATAAGAGTCAAATTTTTTTCCTTGGAGAATAATATAGGAATGGAAACCAAATAAGTGAATTGTCAAGTCTATAAAGATGAATTTGTTAGAAGACGGATAAATTTTTAACCCGAAAAGTTGAATTTTTGAAAAAAATTTCATCTTCGGAAAAGAGAGATGAATTTTCTACTAAGCAATAGGACTTTTCCACCATAAGAGATGAATTTGCAATTCAAAAGAAAGAATTTCATGCAAAGCAGTCGAATTTTCGAACAACAAAGATCAACATAATAAAATAGATAAAGTTTCCACAAAATATTTGAATTTTTTACCGAAAGACAATTTTTCAGTAAATTCATGAATTTTTAACCGAATAGTTGAATTTTCAACTAAAAAAGTGGTTTAAAACCAACAATACAATAGTTCAATTTTCAGTTTAAAAAAATAGTTTCCAACATTGCTTGAAAACCTAAGCTTGGAAGTGCCACAGAACATGTGGTTTCAATATGATGGTTGTCCAGCACATTATTCCATAATCACGCGTGAAGTACTGAATCGCGAACTCAACGGTCACTGGATCGGTAGAGGCGGTCCGTTAAATTTGCCTGCCAGATCGCCAGACCTTATGTCGCCGGATTTCTTTTTGTGGGGTTATTTGAAGAATCTAGTTTATCAAGAAGTTCCAATAACTCGGGAGAATCAGGACTGCTAGTAACCAAATGACACCAGACACACTTCGTAGGTGTGTGCAAATCTTACAAGCGCGGATCAACAAGTGCATCGAAGTGGGAGGACACCATTTTTAGAACTTAATGTAAAATTTTCATCGAAAACAAGCACTTCGATGGTGAGAGGAGAGGGGACTCATCGAAAACAAGAACTCCAAAGGGAGCAGGTAACTTCTACGTCCACATCGTTGTTCCTGGGTAGGACTAAAAGTAAGTTAATTCATTGACTGCTTACCATACCTGGAGTCAAAATGAGAAGCTTGCGTTTTAAAAATAAAATTGAGCTTTCTAATTTTTCTGCTCCATTTTAACCCCCTTTCCAGGAGGGTGGAGGGGGTGTTCAAAATTGAATTACTTAAATTAAATAGCTCTCTTGAAAACAATAAACACGTCTTTTTTATCTTTCGTTTGGAAGCGCATACCTTGAATAGTGAACAATGTCTTTTTTGCAAATGCATCGCCATTTAGCACGAATCGAAAATTTTGTTCCAGTAACACTTACGTATTTTTTAATGGAGAATCTGAATTTGCAATACAAAATATAGGTTTCCGTTTGAAATTTTTAAGTCAACCCCTCGAAAATAAAAAGTTTTTATTATGAACATTTTTTTCATTGGATGTATACTAAACATTTCATTAGAATCGATGACATATGAGAAACGATGAAAATATAGTGTAATTTTTCATTCACGGTAGCCTCCTAATTGACTATAATGCGAAATACCATACTTTGTACAAAATCTTCGGAAAAGAAGAGACTTCAATACTGATGAATGAAGAGTTGATTTATTTATACAATTGAATATACATAGTTTGCAGAAAATATAAAGCTACATTTCCAGAAATATACAAAATTTAAGAATTGGGGCATCTGGGGGACAATCTTGGCATATAAAATTGGTATATACCAGGGCTATCCAGATATCCACTCTGCAGGATATCCTAGGTGATAAGTGTGATATCCCGCCGATATTCTTTGCTATCACTGTGAAAAGTGGAATTCTTTTCTAGGACTTCATTTTTTGCAAGATATTTGCAAGTATTACCACCATTAGACTTCAGGTGTCCTGTTTTTGAGTAGGAAAGACAAATGTGATTGAAGACAAGCAAAAAAAAAATGTGGGCTCATTTTGAGTCGGATATTGGCATTATCTTAGCAACTGCTGAAGTAAGACCAGAAAAAAGTAAGACGCCGAAAAAGTAAGCCTATCTTTTTTCGTGCCAACTTCAAATGCTTATCATCCAGTTTTCTTTCTCATGTCGTCAATATGTTTCAATGTAAAAGTTAATGATTGCTGGGTCCTACCCAGCCCATAATAGTTTATACTTATATTGAACCGGAAAGAGAAGCATTAGATTGGTTTACTGTACCACTGAAGTTTCTTTCCGAATCTCATTCTAATGCATGAGTACCTTAAATGGATTACAGCCGATACGTGGCGATGAGGGACGGACCATTAAATCTGAACTGAAGACAGGGCCTCCTGGAATTGCTACAAAAATGCTTTGCTGGCTGGGAGAACTATGTGGTTCATCGTCACCGAAAGTAATGAAAGATTTTGCCGTGAAATATTGGTTATCTTCCATACGTATATCAGCGAAGAGTGGAGTATGCTCACTAGGTTTATAATGAAGCCTTGGCTCTGGTTTCGGTTCAAGAGGTCCATGTAAAATAAAATGCCTTAAATGCTCGTTAGATTCTAATCGAAAATAAACATAGTAGTTTGGAGGACGTCTTAATTTGCTGTGCGGTCTCATCCAGAAGGGTATGACGGACTCGTCGACTTCCCAGAAAAATCCATGATAAGTAGAGCCATTAAGGGTTTCTACAATAATTTGGTCTGGAAGAAGATCCGGATATCCCCCTGAAGCTCCATCTGCACCTAATTTTGTGAAAAAAATGTTCATAAAGGTTTTTTACGATAGTAACTTTAACACTCAATAATTTTGAATAATCGCTGTTAAAAAAAAAAATTACCTGTGTAGTCATTAAATAAAAAATAATATATTGTGCACCAAGGCAGCGAACCTTTTTACGGCCGAGCGTGAGTTATTGCAAACACGTGAGACGGTGAAAAGACTTCGCTGCCCCGGTACACACGACATTTCATGTGAGGGGCCTTCCATAAACCACGGGGTTTCTTTAAGGGGGGGGGGGGTCAAAGAAAGGCCACGTTGGTCTACATGGTGGAAGAGGGGGTTACGAGTCCGAGCCACGCTGTTTTACACTTAGGTGTTAAAAAAATTACTTGTATGGCCAGAAAACAGAAAAATCTTTACTGAAAACAATAATAAGTCCAAGAATATTACAACACAAAATAAATCAATTTTGACGCAAATATTTGGTTTTTAAACCAGAAAGATTGATTCTTTACCAAACAAAAACGAATTTTCAACAAAATATATGAATTGTCAATTATCAGGGACCTTCCATAAGCCACGTAGCACCCTAAGCAGGGGGGGGGGGCGACGAGAATGTCTCTGTGGACAAAATGGGGGGGGGGGGGGTCAAAAAGTTGCAAAAATTGGGCTTCGTGGTTTATGGAAGCCCACTAATAAGAGTATGGTTTCCCAGTTTTCTCATGACATTACGTTTCAGGTTTGGAATTAGTTTAGAGGGACAAGTACCGCGCAGAACAGTGCGCGTGGTTTGAAGTAACGAATGCGCATGCACGCGCATTTCCCGCGGACAATGAAGTGCATTTTATGGGCCTAGGCCCGTGAAGTACCCGACGCGCTCGGTCTTTGTATTTTCCCCACATTTATGCACAGAACTTTTAAAATTAAAAGTCGAAGCATCGACAACTGTAATTTGATGATTGTGAATTCTTTTTTGTTAAAGCTCCTTCGGCTTTAACGAACACATTCCCATCACGTATCTCATGCTTCGCACTCGATTTTGTCCAAAATCTGAACTTTTTTACATTATGTTCAACACTTTTATATAAAATATGTATTACATTTATTTATGTACATCGGCCTGGAATAGGGTTGTTTCGCAATTTTAGATAAAATAATTTTTTAATACATAATTTTAATCTAAACTCAAGGTGCGTTCTAAATTTTTTGTCTGTTGATTCATTAAACAGAAAAAAATTATTGAAAATTGAAGGCGGGAAAACACTTACTCAAGTTGGTGTCACGTGGGTGTCACGTGACTCAGAAGTTCTCATAATTATCAATGTGACGATGTAGCTTTGATGAAAATTAACGAAACTTATGATAAAGAGGTTAGGTCACCTATCCGTTTCATTTTTTACTTCTCGTATTTCTTCACTTACGAAGTCACAATTACTCTTAAAAAACTCCGATACCATAAATATATCTATTTTTGGTAGATTGCCGCTATTGGCTTTCACGAAACCCTCCTTCGACATTTTTTACACAATATTTTGCGACTTCTATTTTCGACGTGCAGATAACCAAAACAAAACATAGGCACAGAAAAAGATATTTGCGAATCACTGATACATAAGCTGTGATTGGTGGAAAATCCGACCCCTTTGACGTCAGAGGGGCCCTCCAATCGACATCGTGATAGAAAATTCATATTTCAACATTAAATTGAAAAAAGTAAACAATACGTAACAAATATTTTATGGGCGTTTTTGAAATTAGAATTTTATAAACTATAAGATCCATTCATTGGAAAAGTGATATCTGACTTTGGAAACAACCCTATTGCTTATTCATATATTGCAATGTAAAGTAAAGGTTTTATTTGACATGATTCATTTAATATTTGTTTCTTATTTTGCATACAATTTTATTCTCAGCTACACTGAAGAATGTATCATTTCAATAAATTTATATTACTAAAATTCATAATATGCATTGGTATTGAAACACACTTATTTTCATTGTCTTGTTTTTATGATTGAAAAAAGTGCGCATACTATGAGAAAAAAATTTTTTGTTAATAGACATTTTATTGCAAATTGTATCGTTTTTCCATAAATTTAATTTGTTTATTTTCAATGTAAAGTGGTTTTGAGAAAATTTGTAGAGAAAATCTTGTTTTGCACGATTAAAAGAAAATCTACTTATTTGATCCAAAAATTATCAATAACAAATTTTCAGATCCTTTTTGAATGAACAACTTTTGCTGATTAATTTTTTTCGCACCTTGTGCCGTTTTCCAAAAAATTTAATTTTTTATTTTCAATGTTATTTTTTACGATTAAAACAAAAACTACGCGTCCTATCAACAAATTAATCATGGCAAATTTGTAGCTCTTTTTCAGGTTAATAAATTTTGTCCATTTATTGTTTTCGTATCTTGTGTAGTTTGTTTAAAAATTTAATTTTTCTATTTTTAATGCAGTTTTTTACGAAGAAAACAAAAACTGCGCGGCCTATCAAAAAGGGATTTGTAACCAATTTGTAGATCTTTTTTGAATACACAATTTTTGTCAATTCATCTTTTTTTCGCATTTTGTATATAGTCTGACCGAAAAATGGAATTTTTTATTTTTCGTTATTCTTTTGCGGTCAAAATTTGAATTTTAGATTTTTCAAGGAAATTCGAAAAGTTGTTGTGACAATCTTTCAGGGTGATCAAGATGCAATGTTTTTCTTTCCTAGACATTTTTTCATATCGTGCGTTCTTTGGCTTAAAATGTTCATTTTCGTTTGTTTTTTGAAATTTTGTAAATGTTATAACTCCGGTAATTTTTTTAAATGTTTAAACTTCTTGAATTTTTATCTAAAATGGTTGGCTAATGACCTTGACCTACATTTTAGGACACTTGAAGAGTATACCAAAGCCCAATCCAATATGTCAATTCTTTCGAAAGTTATCATGCTAACAACTAAAAATCTACAGACAGACGGACAGACAGACACATTCTTAAAAACCTGTTTTTCGGATTCATGAGGTCTCAAAACGTGGACATTTGACGACAACAGGGGAAGGGGGTCCAATTTTACACAAATATAATACCTTCTCTGAAGAGAATGTAAAAAATCATGAGATTTTAATAGAATTCAACGAAATTCAAGGGCATGTGACAGTCGGCCACGTGAACACTCATTTAAGTTTTCACTTTTTTTTTAAATAGTACAATTTTATCAATTTTTAATTTCGAATGTAAGTGGCAACAGGGATTTAAAGCCCTTGCTAAAACATAATTTACAAAATGGGATTATTCACACAAAATAAAAATTCAATTGGGCCAGACAGATGTGTCCTCATATACGTTGGACAATTTCATAAAAATTGAGCTCAATACAGGGTGTTTTTTTTAACTTGAGACAACGAAATATCTCAAAAAATACGCATCCTACGGAAAACATGTCTGGAATAAAAACTTTTTATTTTCGAGGGGGAAAAAAGATTTGCTGAAATTTACCCCACCCCCACAGGAGGCAGGGGTGCGGATAACTTTGTAATTTCAAATGGCAACCCCAATTTTTTATCACAGATTC